>JAXCGZ010002910.1:12500-30398 GCA_037179515.1 Halocaridina rubra | reverse complement strand
TATGTGTGTATATATCAGCAATCCAGATTGTATGAGGTATTAAAGATATATGGGTACCATTATTTATAATAGATTAAACTGATGGAATGTCTACTAAATTCTTGAGTGATACATTCCACATAATTGTGATTATAGACACTTCCACTGTTATATGGAATATTCCTGGAATACTGAAAATATGAAATGGTCTGCCTAGTATACAAACATGGAAATAGTGAGGATCCAAGTAATTACAGACCAATTAGTGTTCAGTAGCTTTTAAAAAAAAAGTGTGAGATTTTTGGCAACCATGTTGTATGGATACATGTCAAATAATCATTAATAGTGAAAAATCGAAAGGGCTCCAAAAAAGGTATGTCTACGCAAATTGCCTTAAAACAAATTCCTGACAACTTTAATTGAAATACAGATAAGAATAAGATGTCGTTTCTTGATGATTTTTTATTTAATGGCTGTCTAACCAATGTATGCAGTCAGTATTTATATAAAAAAACATAATATCCAAGATATATATATATATATATATATATATATATATATATATATATATATATATATATATATATATATATATATATATATATATATATATATATATATATATATTCTAAAAAAAAAAAAAAAAGTTTATTAATCAGTGTTTATTCAACTACCCGATGATGCAGGCTTGAGGCTTTCGAAAACTCGCACACCAAATCTTCAGCAAACTTGTGTCAAAGAATCATTTCTGGAGAGGAGATCTTTTACCTCAGAGGGAGATGCTTCTCTCATTACTCTTCAACAGGGATATTTGAGGCATGGTGTTTCTTCAAGACCTGTGTAAAATTTCGCACTCCTCTCTGGTGCCATTTCTTACTCATGTATGGTCATCTTCTCTGAGGAACTATGGAGAATCCTTTGTCGTCGCCCTTGATATCTCTAAGGCTTTTGACAGAGTCTGGCACAAGGCTCTGTTGGCCAAACTCCCTGCCTACGGATTTACCCCTTCTTTCTGTTCTCTGATTTCCAGTTTTCTCACTGACCGTTCTATATCTGTAGTTGTTGATGGCGCGACATCTAGCCCTTTCTCTGTGTCCAGTGGTGTTCCACAGGGCTCTGTTCTTTCACCTACTCTCTTCCTTCTCTTCATCAATGATCTTCTACAGTCCCCATCTTCCTCTCTTCTTCATGCCTTTGCCGATGATTCTACCCTTCACTTTTCCTCTGCCTTTTCTTCACAACCTTCATCTGTTACTCGTAATCAATCTCGTATCACTCTTTCTTCTACTCTTAACTCCGATTTGCAGAGAGTATCTGAATGGGGCACTCAAAATTTAGTTAAATTCAATGCCTCCAAGACACAGTTTCTGGCTATCTCTTTATCTCCTTCTCCTCCTGATAACCCTATTGTCTTCGAAACTAATGAAATTTACCCTCTTAACTCTATCAATATATTAGGAATCCATATAGCCTCTAACTTGTCATGGAGGAATCACATAATCCAAATTTCTAAGTCTTCATCCAAAAAATTGGGGGTTTTGTTTCGTTTTCGTTATTACTTTTCCTCATTGCAGTTACTTAAAATTTACAAAGGTCTTATCCGCCCCTGCTTAGAATACTGCTCACACATCTGGGGTGCTTCTTCCTTTACTTATCTTCTTGATAGGGTTCAATCTAAGGCAGTCAGACTCATTAATGATCCTTCTCTTACTTCTAACCTGGATCCTCTCTCTCTTCGCCGTAAGGTATCTTCCCTTTCGCTTTTCTATCGCTACTACTTCCATCGCTGCTCTGATGAGTTGGCGAGTTGCATCCCTCCTCCACTGCCGAGGCCGCGTAACACTCGCCAAGCGGCCTCATCTCACAGGTACTGTGTGGAGATTTGTAGCTCGCGGATTGGTCGGTGCAGCGACTGCTTCTTCCCATCTACCTCCAGACTCTGGAACTCTCTTCCTCCTTCTGTCTTTCCTAATTCTTATGACCTTTCATCCTTCAAAAAGCAGATCTATCGTCATCTCAGAGCCTAGTCCTCCATATTTCTGGGTCCTCTTTACTTTGACTGTTTTTTCTGTCTGTCGTTTTCCTTTGTGTGACATTACCTCATCTCTGCCTTGCCCTTAACCTTTTTCTTTTCCTTCGTCTTGGTATTTTCTCGTGCCCTGGCCTCTGTTGATGAGGGCAGTTTCTGCCTGTCCCGGTGTCACACTCTTAAAAAAAATAAATAAATAAAAAAAAATATAAATATATATATATATATATATATATATATATATATATATATATATATATAAATATATATATATATATATATATATATATATATATATATATATATATATATATATATATATATATATTTATATATATATTCCCTGCGTATAGTAAGAGCGACTAAAAGTGGATGGGGCGGGGAACTAGGAATCTCCCCCCTTGTATTAACCTCCTGCGAGACGTCAAAGAAGAAGGGGAGTAGAGGGGAGAATAACTTCTCCCCAAACTCTAGTTTTGGGGTGTCTAAATGTGCGTGGTTGTAGTATGAAAGAGAGCAAAAGATGTGAGATTGAATATATGTTTGGTAAGAGGAGGGTGGATGTATTGGCATTGTGTGAGACAAAGATGAAAGGGAAAGGAGAAGTGGCATTTGGTGATGTGACGGGTAGGGTGTCTGGGGTTGAAAGGGGGAGAGCGAGAGAAGGTGTGGCAGTATTGCTGAGTGAATGGATGGTAAATAAGGTAGTGGAATGGAAAGAAGTGTCATCTAGGCTGTTCTGGGTTAGGGCTAGGATAGGTAGGGAATGTTGGGCTTTTGTTAGTGCGTATGGGCCAGGATGTGAGAGAAGTGAGGAAGAGCGGGATGAATTCTGGAATGAGTTAACTAGGTGTGTGGATGGTCTGAGTAGAAGGAACTATGTAGTTTTGTTGGGTGACTTGAATGCCAGAGTCGGTGATGGAGAGGTAGAAGGTGTTGTAGGAAAGTATGGGGTACCAGGTGGGAAGGAGAGTGGCGAGAGACTGTTAGATGTGTGTGTGTGGAGCAAGAGTTCGTGATAGGTAATAGTTTTTTCAAGAAGAAGTTAATAAATAAGCATACATGGATGAGAGTGGCAAATGGAAGAGTGAAAGAAAGAGCACTGGTGGATTATGTGTTGGTAGCAAAGAGCATGATTGGCAGAGTGAAAGATGTGCATACATTTAGGGGTGTGATTGCTGGGATGTCTGATCATTTTTTGGTTGAAGCAAAAGTGGTAGTAGCAAATGAGTGGGGAAATAGAGTGGGGGGAAGTAGGAGGGAAATGGTGAAGGTGGAAGAGTTGAAAAAGCCAGAAGAGACAGGAATATCAGGACAGATTGAAAGTGGCATATGACAGGGTGAAAGAAAGAGAAGTTGGGGAGTTAGAGGAGGAATGGGGGTTGATGAAAGAATGTTTTGTGGGACATGCAAGTGATGTGTGTGGAAAGAGGTTTGTTGGAGGTGGCATAAGGAGGGGCAGCGAGTGGTGAAATGAAGGGGTGAAAATGAAGGTGGAAGAGAAAAAGAGGGCTTTTGAGGAATGGCTGCAGTGTAAAACTAGGGAGAAGTATGAAAGATATAGGGAGAAAAATGTGGAAACCAAGTGGAAGGTAGAGGAAGAGAAGAGGTTGGCAAATGTTAGGTGGGGACAGGATTTTAGTAGGTCATATGAGGAGAATAAAAAGAAGTTTTGGAAAGAAGCGAAGAGAGTAAGGAAGGGTGGATCGAGGATGGAAGAGACAGTGAAAGATGTGAAAGGACAGATGTTAAAGGGGACCGATGCAAGGAAAAGATGGGCAAAATTTTTTGAGTGCTTGCTGAAGGTTGAGGAAGATAGAGAGACAGCTTTAGTAACAGTGGAGGGTGTTCAAGTGCCAGAAATGGGAGATGAAAATGAGAGAGAAATTACAAGACAGGAGGTGAAAAGGGCATTGTATGAAGCGAAAGCAGGTAAAGCACCTGGAATGGATGGTGTGAGAGCGGAGATGTTGAAAGAAGGGGGTGTGACTGCATTGGAATGGTTAGTGAAAGTGTTTAATATATGCTTTAGTTTGTTAATGGTGTCAGTGGAATGGGTGATTGCTTGTATAGTGCCCCTATACAAAGGTAAGGGATATATGTATGAATGCAGTAATTTTAGGGGTATAAGTTTGTTGAGTGTGGAAGGAAAAGTGTATGGTAGGATACTGGTTAACAGGATTAGGGATAAGACAGAAAATGTGATCGCGGAAGTGCAGAGTGGTTTTAGGAGAGGTAGAGGTTGTATAGGTCAGATTTTTATAGTTAGGCAGTTATGTAAGAAATATTTAGCAAAGGGTAATGATGTGTATTTTGCATTTTTGGATCTGGAGAAAGCGTATGATAAAGTTGATAGAGAGGCAATGTGGAATGTTTTGAGCGTATATGGAATTAATGGTAAATTGTTGCATGCAGTGAAGAGTTTGTATGAGGGCAGTAGAGCTTGTGTTAGGGTAGGGAATGAAGTGAGTGAGTGGTTTCCAGTGAGTGTGGGACTGAGACAGGGATGTGTGATGTCACCATGGCGGTTCAATTTGTATATTGATGGAGTTGTAAGAGAGATGAATGAGCAAGTGCGTGGTCGAGGTTTGAGAATGGTAGATGGGGATGATAACGAGTGGGAGCTGAATCAGTTGCTGTTTGCAGATGATAGTGTGGTGGTGGCAGATTCAGAGGAAAAGCTGTGTCAGTTAGTGTCAGAATTTGGAATGGTGTGTGAGAGAAGGAAGTTGCGAGTAAATGTGGGAAAGAGTAAGGTTATGAGGTGTACAAGAAATGAGGATGGTGTTAGATTAAATTTTATGTTGAATGGAGAGACACTTGAGAAAGTAGATCAGTTTAAGTATTTAGGCTAGATTATAGCTGCAAATGGTGGAGTGGAAGCAGATGTGTGTCACAGAGTGATTGAAGGATGTAAAGTGTTGGGTGCATTGAAAAGAGTGATGAAGAATAGAGGGTTGGAAATGATTGTTAAGAAAGTTTCGTATGAGAAAGTGGTTGTGCCAACTGTGATGCATGAATCAGAGTTTTGGGGTATGAAAGTAAGTGTGAGACGGAAACTAAATGTGCTTGAGATGAAATGCCTGAGGAGTACGATTGGTATATCTCGGTTGGATAGGGTTAGGAATGAAGCGGTGAGAGCAAGAACGGGTGTGAGGAGAGAAATTGCAGCCAGAGTAGATATGAATGTTCTGAGATGGACTGGCCATGTGGAAAGGATGGATGATGAAAGGCTGCTGAGAAAGGTGATGAATTCGAGAGTTGATGGGAGAAATGCTAGAGGGAGGCCTAGGCTTGGATGGATGGATGGAGTATGGAGAGCCCTGAATGATAGGAGGATGGATGTGAGGGAAGCAAGAGAGCGTGCTAGGAATAGGAATGAGTGGCGAGCGATTGTGACGCAGCTCTGATGGGCATCTGCTGTTACCACGGGGCTGCATCTTACAGAGGTAGCCCTGTGGTAGGGGCAGTAGGAGGAGTTGGCAGTTGTGAAGCGACACAGGTTGTGGAAGAGCCGGGAGGATGGGCTGTGGCACTCCAGCAGTGCCATCGGAACGGTCGCTAGCTCCTTCGTCATTGCCCATAGAGCAATGTAATCCCCTTATTGTTTTTTTTCTTTGATGTTGGATACCCCCCAATTAAAGGGGGAAACGGCCAAGATATATATATATATATATATATATATATATATATATATATATATATATATATATATATATATATATATATATATATATATATATATATATATATATATATATATATATATATATATATATATATATATATATATATATATATATATATATATATATATATATATATATATATATATATATATATATATATATATATATATTATATATATATATATATATATATATATATATATATATATATATATATATATATATATATATATATATATATATATATACCCCTGACTGGGACTCGAACCTAAGACACATAATTACCGTGACAAGACGCTACCAACTACACAACTGAAAGTCTAAAGAAGAAGCAAACCTTACATTTTAACTGTTATATTAGGAATGAACTCATTTTCTTTATGCCTTTTGGTCATATTACCGCTTCTTCAAACCTCACTCGTGGTTTAGTTTTCGTGTTTAATTTAAACCTCATGCGATTTGGTATCGTTAATAATTAAATAAACACATTGACAGTGGTGTAGTTGCAGTGTCTTGGCACGGTAATTGTGTGCCTTAGGTTCGAGTCCCTGTCAGGGGTAAAATATGATTCATGTTTTGGCACAGTAATAGTGTGACCTAGGTTCAACTCCTGGTCGGGGTAATAACTACTCATATATATATATATATATATATATATATATATATATATATATATATATATATATATATATATATATATATATATATATATATATATATATATATATATATATATATATATATATATATATATATATATATATATATATATATATAATATATATATATGTTTATATAAATATATATATATATATATATATATATATATATATATATATATATATATATATATATATATATATATATATATATATATATATATATATATTTATATAAATATATATAGTAAGGAAGCCCATCAGTGAAACAAAACTTACAAAACAATGCTATATTTCGGATCCTAACTGGATCCCTTCTCAAGCACAGAGAAGGGATCCAGTTAGGATCCGAAATATAGCATTGTTTTATAAGTTTTGTTTCACTGATGGGCTTCCTTACTATTTAGTGCTGTATGTTAACAGTTTGTACTTATTTATATATATATATATATATATATATATATATATATATATATATATATATATATATATATATATATATATATGAATCATTTTTTTACCCCGACCGGGACTCGAACCTAGGACCAATAATCACTAAGTCAAGGCACTACCAACTACACACCACAGAAGGTTAAAAGGAATCCAACCTTATAGCTTATATCTGCTATACTTAGGAATGAACGCATCCTATCTGAATGCCACTATGTTCATATTACAGATTCCCCAACCTCACTCGTGGCTTCATTTTCGAGTGAGGTTGGGGAATCTGTAATATGAGCATAGTGGCATTCAGACAGAATGCGTTCATTCCTAAGTATAGCAGATATAAGCTGTAAGGTTGGATTCCTTTTACCTTCTGCGGTGTGAAGTTGGTGGCGCCTTAACTTAGTAATTATAAGTCCTAGGTTCGACTCCCGGTCGGTGTAAAAAATGATTCATGTTTTCACATATGTAATGTGCTTAATTGGTTATATATATATATATATATATATATATATATATATATATATATATATATATATATATATATATATATATATATATATATATATATATATATATATATATATATATATATATATATATATATATATATATATATATATATATATATATATATATATATATATATATATATATATATATACACACACACACACACACACACACATATATATATATATATATATATATATATATATATATATATATATATATATATATATATATATATATATATATATATATATATATATATATACATATATATATATATATATATATATATATATATATATATATATATATATATATATATATATATATATATATTGATAAATAGATCGATAGATGGATAGATAGATAGATAAATAGATAGATAGATAGATAGATAGATAACACTGAACTGCTAACATACAGTCTAAAATTGTTGGAAAAGCCCATTAAAAGAAATAAAGCAAATATATTTGAAGTACTTATTTATTTCGTGAACTTAGCTGGTTATCTTCTCAAAGTACTTTGAGAAAGTGGCCAGTTAAGTTACGAAATTAATAAGTACTTCATATA
This sequence comes from Halocaridina rubra, assembly GCA_037179515.1. Lineage (NCBI taxonomy): Eukaryota > Metazoa > Arthropoda > Malacostraca > Decapoda > Atyidae > Halocaridina > Halocaridina rubra. The sequence goes on along the minus strand of JAXCGZ010002910.1, from coordinate 22,515 downwards.
TATTTTCGTTGTTTTCTTTAATGGGGTTTTCCTACCAAATATATATATATATATATATATATATATATATATATATATATATATATATATATATGTGTGTGTGTGTGTGTGTGTGTGTGTGTGTGTGTGTGTGTGTGTGTGTGTGTGTGTGTGTGTGTGTGTGTGTGTGTGTGTATGTGGTTAACATAATGGTTACTTGAGGTTTGCATAAAAATTTTTAAATATTTATCTACACTGCACCTAAGCTACATTCCCTATAGATTTAAGAACAGCATAGGTCTTTTAAGCTATAAAATAATGCATTCTCCTATTAATAATAATAGTAATACTGTAACAAAAAAATCCTATTTTTTTTATTGTGACACGAACAGACAGGATAATTGCCATCATCGGGCCTTGGCACCAAAAATACACAGAGACAACAAACAAGTAGCAGGTTAAGGACAAGGCAAATATAATAGATTGGTACACCATAGGAAAACACTCTCAAACGATAATTATAAGAAGAGTAGCAGCTTAAGGACGAGGCAAATATAAAAGAATGGTACACAATAGGAAAACACTCTCAAACGCTAATTATAAGAATATCAGCATTCTAAGCAGGGACAGACAAAATCTTTATAGATTTTTAGTAACGGAAAAGAGGAAAAGTAATAACGAACACGAAACAGTACTCCCAATTGTTAAAAGGCAGTTTTGGAAATATGAATTAAGTTAGTTCTCCAAGACAATTAGAGGCTATCTGAATTCCCAATATGTTAATAGAGTTAAGAGAGCAAATATCAATGTTCCTGACAGCAATATGGCTATTAGGAGAAGATGAAGATAAAGAGATAGCCAAAATCTGAGATGTGAAAGCATTAAATTTAACTAAATTTTGGATGCCCCATTAACGCTCTCTATATAAAATGGATTTCAAAGTTGAAGAAAGAGTGATAAACTGATTTCGAATAGCAGACGAAGGTAGGGAAGAGAAGGCAAAGAACAAAAAAACAAAAAACTCAAGGTATAAATAGACGTGGAAAAGAGAAGGAGATGGAGAATGGAAAAGATCGTTGATGAAAAGAAGGAAGAGAGTAGGTGAGAGAACAGAACCCTGTGAAACACCTCTGCTAAGTGGGAATGAGCTAAATGATTCGCCGTCAACAATTACTGATATAAATTGGTCAGAAAGAACACTGGAAGTCAGAAAAAAGAGAGAAGGACTAAATCCACAAACAGAAAGTTACTCCATTAGAGCAAAATCTTCAGACATATCAAGGTCGACAATAAAAGCTTCAACACAGTTCTTCAGAGATGATCATGCATGAGTGAGAGCATGAGTGAGACAGGACAGGAGGTCATCAGTGGATTTTGCCTTGCAGATGCACTACTGGTGATCTGAAATAAGCAAGTTAGATTCAAAATGTTTCAAGAAGTAAGAATTGAGAAACTTTTTGAATACTTTATGGATAGCAGATGTTGGGCAATTGGTCGGTAGTTGGAAGAAATAGAATTGGTCATCATTCATAGGAAATGACTGACTTAGAACATGCTTCCAAGAAAAAGGATAGATATTGGTTGAGAAAATAAAGCAAAAAAGACACCTTAAGGTATCTTGCAGGAATACCATCGGATCCGGATGCTTTATTCTTCTTTAGAGATTTTGCATGAAGAAAGAAGAAGGGAGGGAATAGGGATAGAGAGGGGTAAATTATGAGGATCAGGTGCTCCACAATTGCTTAAGGAAGAGTTAGCAGAAAAATGAGAACCAAAAACGAGCAGCTTGGTCAGTGGTAGAGTAAGCTAATGAACCGTCAGGAGGAATGAGAGAGGATATACTCGGGTTACAGAAGTTTTTAAAGAGTTTAATATTTTAATATTTCAAGTGTGTGTGTACACACATATATATATATATATATATATATATATATATATATATATATATATATATATATATATATATATATATATATATATATATATATATATATATATATGAAGGACAAGTATATATATATATATATATATATATATATATATATATATATATATATATATATATATATATATATATATATATATATATATATATATATATATATATATATATATATATATATATATATATATATATATATATATGAAGGACAAGTATATATATATATATATATATATATATATATATATATATATATATATATATATATATATATATATATATATATATATATATATATATATATATATATATATATATATATATATATATATATATAAATATATATATATATATATATATATATATATATATATATATATATATATATATATATATATATATATTATCAAATAAGCACATTACATATGTGAAAACATGAATCATTTTTTACCCCGACCGGGACTCGAACCTAGGACTTATGATTACTAAGTCAAGGCGCTACCACTACACCACAGAAGGTTAAAAGGAAACCAACCTTATAGCTTATATCTGCTATACTTAGGAATGAACGCATTCTAACTGAATGCCACTATGTTCATATTACAGATTCCCCAACCTCACTCGTGGCTTCATTTTAGCATTTAATTCAAATCCCAATCTCATTCGGGCCATGAAATTATCAAATAAGCTCATTACATATGTGAAAACATGAATCATTTTTTACTCCGACCGGGACTCGAACCTAGGACTTATGATTACTAAGTCAAGGCGCTACCACTACACCACAGAAGGTTAAAAGGAAACCAACCTTATAGCTTATATCTGCTATACTTAGGAATGAACGCATTCTAACTGAATGCCACTATGTTCATATTACAGATTCCCCAACCTCACTCGTGGCTTCATTTTAGCATTTAATTCAAATCCCAATCTCATTCGGGCCATGAAATTATCAAATAAGCTCATTACATATGTGAAAACATGAATCATTTTTTACTCCGACCGGGACTCGAACCTAGGACTTATGATTACTAAGTCAAGGCGCTACCACTACACCACAGAAGGTTAAAAGGAACCCAACCTTATAGCTTATATCTCTATACTTAGGAATGAACGCATTCTAACTGAATGCCACTATGTTCATATTACAGATTCCCCAACCTCACTCGTGGCTTCATTTTAGCATTTAATTCAAATTCCAATCTCATTCGGGCCATGAAATTATCAAATAAGCACATTACATATGTGAAAACATGAATCTTTTTTTTTTTTTTTACCCCCCGGTCGGGGTAAAAAATGATTCATGTTTTCACATTTGTAATGTGCTTATTTGATAATTTCATGGCCCGAATGAGATTGGGATTTGAATTAAATGCTAAAATGAAGCCACGAGTGAGGTTGGGGAATCTGTAATATGAACATAGTGGCATTTAGTTAGAATGCGTTCATTCCTAAGTATAGCAGATATAAGCTATAAGGTTGTGTTCCTTTTAACCTTCTGTGGTGTAGTGGTAGCGCTTTGACTTAGTAATCATAAGTCCTAGGTTCGAGTCCCGGTCGGGGTTAAAAATGATTCATGTTTTCACATATGTAATGTGCTTATTTGATAATTTCATGGCCCGAATGAGATTGGGATTTGAATTAAATGCTAAAATGAAGCCACGAGTGAGGATGGGGAATTTGTAATATGAACATAGTTGCATTCAGTTAGAATGCGTTCATTCCTAAGTATAGCAGATATAAGCTATAAGGTTGGGTTCCTTTTAACCTTCTGTGGTGTAGTGGTAGCGCCTTGACTTAGTAATCATAAGTCCTAGGTTCGAGTCCCGGTCGGGGTAAAAAAATTATTCATATATATATATATATATATATATATATATATATATATATATATATATATATATATATATATATATATATATATATATATATATATATATACATATATATATATATATATATATATATATATATATATATATATATATATATATATATATATATATATATATATATATATATATATGGTAAGGAAGCCCATCAGTGAAACAACACATAGAAAAAATAAAACTTCTTAAACACAAGTCCGGTTAGGTTCCGAAATATTGCATTATTTTTTCTGTGTGTTGTGTCACTGATGGGCTTCCTTACCATTTGGTGCTGTATGCTGACGGTTTGTGCTTACTCATATATATATATATATATATATATATATATATATATATATATATATATATATATATATATATATATATATATATATATATATATATATATATATATATGTTTTATTGGGTCGCTGTTTGCACTACCCTGTTGGAGCTTGTGTTGGTATAGCTTAATTTTACGGCCGCATGCTCTTCCTGGCACCGACGCTTACTGTGATCTGGGCTTGGAACCGGCACTAAGTTGAGATTGATTTGTTCCCCCAGTGGATTCTTGAATGGGCCACAAACCAGAGGTTTGGTCTTACCTTGTAAAGATGCAGTTGAGAATATAAATATTAAGTCTCAAAAAAATAATATACAATTACGTATGGTGCAGTGAATATAAACTTTTTTATGTATATATGTGTGTATATGTATATGTATGTATATGTATGTGTATATATATGTATATGTGTAGATATATATATATATATATATATATATATATATATATATATATATATATATATATATATATATATATATATATATATATATATATATGTGTGTGTGTGTGTGTGTGTGTATATGTGTGTATATGTGTATATATATATATATATATATATATATATATATATATATATATATATATATATATATATATATATATATATATATATATATATATCCTGTGCCCTGTGGGGCGGGCACAATATCAAAGAATAGCCTCACCGTATTCCCTGCGTGTCGTAAAAGGCGACTAAAAGTGGACGGGGCGGGGGGACTGGGAATCCCCCCCCTTGTACCAACCTCCTGTGAGACGTCAAAGAAGAGGGGGAGTAGAGGGGAGAATAACTTCTCCCCAAACTGTTTTCCTTTATTGATGTCGGCTACCCCCCAATTAAAGGGGGAAACAGCCAAGGTATATATATATATATATATATATATATATATATATATATATATATATATATATATATATATATATATATATATATATATATATATATATATATATATATATATATATATATATATATATTTATTGAACGGGTGTGTTCACGTGTTTGTGATTACCTAATTGTGTTTACGGGAAAGAGCCCAAAGCTCGTATCTTCCCGTCTCCTGATCGGTTCCATTTTATACTTAGTGATACTTATCATACCTGTCCTTAAAACTATGGATTGAGATAGCATTAACTACCTCCTCGCTTAGCCAATTCCAATTATCAACTACTCTTACACTGAAAAAGTATTTCCTTACATCCTGCAAACAAGTTTTCTTACGAAGCTTCAAACTATGACCTCTAGTTCTAGAGCCAGCCATATCAAAATATCGATCCCTATCCACTCTATCATAACCATGAAGGAATTTAAAGACTGTCACCATATCCCCCCTCACTCTTCTAGCTTCGAGTGATGGTAAGTCTAATTCCCTCAGCCTCTCATCATAACTGAGATTGCGTATTTCTGGCACCAGTTTCGTGGCATGTCTTTGAACTTTTTCAAGCTTAGCTATGTGCTTTTTCAAGTGCGGATTCCAAAAGGGGGCTGCATATTCGAGTTTTGGCCTCACATAGGTTACATAAATATTTTTGAACATTTCCTTGTCCATGTGCCTGAAGGCTACCCTTACATTTGATAAGAATGCATATGCTGCCCTTACTATGCCATTTATATGTATTTCTGGAGACAAATCTGCCAGTATGTTTACTCCTAGATCTCTCTCATTTTCTGTCTCTTGAAGTTGTACTCCAGCCACCGAGTAGTCAAGCTTGGGCCTTCTTGCACTTGTACCCATTCTCATTACCTTACATTTTGAAGTATTGAATTTCATTAGCCACTTTTCTGACCACTCATGCATATTATTTAGATCCTCCTGAAGTTCTCTACCATTGTTCTCGTTTTTTACTTTCTTCACAATCTTTGCATCATCTGCAAACATATTCATGAATGAATTTACAGACTCTGGTAGGTCATTTACATATACAAGGAACAAAAGTGGCCCTAAAACTGAACCCTGTGGAACTCCACTACTAACTCTTCTCCATTCAGACACTGAGTGTCTTACTCTAACCCTCTGTTCCCTTCCTTCTAAGTAAGTTTTTATCCATTCCAAAACATTTCCACCTATTCTAGCTATTGATTGCAGCTTCCTAATAAGTCTCCCATGTGGAACAGTGTCAAACGCTTTCTGGAAGTCTAGGAATATGCAATCTGCCCAGCCCTCTCTTTCCTGTAAGATTTGGCTTACCTCATCATAAAATTCTAATAAGTTTGTTACTGTTGATCTACCTTCTCTGAAGCCATGTTGCCTCACTCACAAAAAGTTGAAGGATTCCAAGTGAAGAGAGATATGTTTCCTTAGCAGTTTCTCCATAACTTTGTAAACTATGCTAGTCAAGGAAACTGGTCTATAGTTCAGAGCCATATCCCTCCTTCCCTTTTTGAAGATAGGTATCACATTTGCTTGTTTCCAGCATCTTGGAATCTCCCCTGACTCCAGTGATTCCTTAAATATGATACTTAGTGCCACTGATATTGTGTTTGCGCATTTTTTAAGCACATGAGGGGATATGTTATCAGGACCTGTAGCTTTATGAACATCTAAATCCATCAGCGCTTTGCATACCTCTGTGGCTGTAAGGTTGATGTTCTCTAATACCGGCCCTTGAGCTTCTATCACTGCAATCTGAGGGGTGGGGTATTTTCTACTGTAAATACTGACTGAAACTCCTTGTTCAATTCTTTGCAGATCTCTTCATCCGTCTCAGTGATGCTTCCATCCGCTCTCTTTAGCCTTAAAACCTGTTCTTTTACCTTCAGTTTTCCTCTGATAAAGCTGTGGAAAAGCTTGTGTGTGCATGTGTGTGTTTTTAAGCATTTATGTTCAAGGAAAAAATCAATATTATGCACGTATATCCCCGCCATGAAGCCACGTATGCTCTTGACAATAACTATATTTTCACTTAGCGAATTCCATAATTGACTAGTATTACATGAAGTATTGGTGTCCTATTAGGGCCTGTTCACACAGGATGTTTTAAACTGTACCGGGCACCGCCGCGTTTAATACTGTAGTCATTCACACAAAGCGTTTTGGACCACGGCGGCCACAGCGATGCAGTGGTGTGGTGTGTGTGTGTGTGACTCATTACGGGGATCAGTTCACGTGGAGGACTGGGTTGCCATGGTAACGCACTTTCTCTTTTCTCATTGGCTGGTATACAGCCAATAATGGCGCCTGCTGTCTTCAAAACGCGCTTTTCACCGCTCTGTGTGAACGATGACATTCATTTGTGTGTATCTCGACACGCCTGCCAAACGCATATGCGAGGGGGAACTTGCCACCGCGGCGTTTTCCAAAACACCGCTTTTACTTATGAACGATTCCATAAACAAACACTGAAAATGCAACAGCGCTATTCCAACTACGCGTATAAAAACGCCCTGTGTGAAGAGGCCCCAAGCTGTTTTTTTTTTATAAAGTTTCATGAAGTCGCTTTTCATATAGGATGAAAGCGTCTTATCAATTCTTGTCAATTCCGATGAGGATATTGGAAAGTATTACGTATGCCAGACTTATAGTTTTGGTTCAATGGAATGAGGAATAGTGAGTGTTGGCTATGTTTTTTTTATTCACTTATTTGAGATCACGACATTCCCATATCCTATATATTTATTTTTGTCTTCATTGGCATTTATCACATGCATCCTTAATCTATGGGTGCATTTAGCAATTACCATGTGTGTGCATGTGTGCATATGCGAGCGAGCATGCGAGTGTGCATACTGAGATGAGGCGGAGGTGTTTTATGGATAAGCTGTAATGCATCTATCTCCCTAATGTAGTGACACAAACTATTTATGGCCTAAAGACGCTTAGGAGAAGGATTCGGGAGATAAAGAGAGAGAGAGTTCTCTTTGCGTCGTCGGCTTAAAACCATTCATCGTTTGTTAGTTCACTTCCTTTTTTTGAAAATAAAATTATTCAGATTATTATATTCAAATGTTTCATAGTCTGTTTTCTTTAATGGTTTACTAAGCTTAGTCTACTTTCAAAAACCTTTTTGTGTTGATTCTTGCACTGTTTTTTGCATTCTCCTATAAGGCTGTTGAATAACATCGTGTCTCGCTGAAGTGAGCTAAGCTGAGTGGGCACCACCGTAGCTAAAAGAAATGAGGGATCAGTGCTTCGGGTTAGCTTTCCTACCCTCACCTCTTCAGTGCATCTGTCATTAAAAAAAAAAAAAGGAAAGAGTAGGGATCTCCAGATCCCTCCCCTCTCCCCTCCTTCCTCTCCACCTTCCGTTCATTTTGCAACAAGCAAGAAATACAGAAATGATATTTCCTGAGACACTGCTTTAACTATAAATTGTCCAAGATATTCCATCATCGGAGAATGACGGACAAAACATAAAAAAGAGCAATGAAAGAAACATTAAAAAGGCACAAGGGAACGTGTTCCAGACTACATTTAACTGGGAATAAGAAATAGATGTACGTGAAAATTCTCTATATGCCATAAAATCCAGAACATATATTTATATAATATATCATCATTAGAGAGAGAGAGAGAGAGAGAGAGAGAGAGAGAGAGAGAGAGAGAGAGAGAGAGAGAGAGAGAGAGAGAGAGAGAGAGAGAGAGAGAGAGAGAGAGAGATCCTTTCGTGATCGATTGTATTCTCTTTAGTCAAATAACTTTTAAATATCAAATGAAAAATATAGGAAAATAGTTTTGAATTTGCGTTAATTGAATTTTCCAACTTTCCCCTGTATGAGACGTTTTCAAGTTTTATCACTATGACTGCCATCCTCTCATTAAGAAATAATGAGAAAAGAGTCTTTTTTGAGCACAAATGCTAATCTCCCCTTTCAGGGAAATGGGAATGAAGAAATCTTAACTGCCATCCTGATCATTTGACCTATCCGTTTTGTCTTTTTTTTTCACAACCTCATGTTGTCCCTTTTATCCCGTAAATCCTGAACTAACACGTATAGTGTGCTTAAATTTTTAGGGTAGATAATTTCAATAGTTTTACTCCTAACAATGAGTTCTATAGGGAGGTTTTTTTTTAGGGTAGATAATTTCAGTAGTTTTACTCCTAACAACGAGTTCTATCGGGAGTTTTTTTTTTTTCTTAAACAGGCTGTCTTCTCCAAGAAAAGTCAATGGGGTGTCTTCTATCTAAAAGTAAGTAGGAGACCATATGAAAATCATATTTATTGCCATACTTCTGGCAATGATCATTATTTGTTAGCACAGTCACGTATATACGTGTCATAAAAGGAAAAAAAAGACCAAGACCAAACTTTAATTCTTACGAGCATGGCAACCACTCAGCTTAGCATTCAAAAGGACTTAAATGAAGCTATCAGTATTAAGCAGTATGAGCTGTTAAAGCAGCCTTACCATGCTCGTTTATCATGGAGACATTCCTCTTTTGTCTGGTTAATGGGATAGAATAAAAACCTGCGTAGGTGAGACGCTTATCGTAATCCCTGTTTTATTAATTAGTACATAGCCAAGGTGCTTCTTTATATACTGATACAGAGAAAAATATTTACAGCAATATATATTCCTGATTTCAAAATTCAATTGCTACAGGCAACTGGATTTTGATATTCTTAGAGCACCTCTCTCTCTCTCTCTCTCTCTCTCTCTCTCTCTCTCTCTCTCTCTCTCTCTCCACACACACACACACACACACACACACACACACACACACACATATATATATATATATATATATATATATATATATATATATATATATATATATATATATATATATATATATATATATGTGTGTGTGTGTGTGTGTGTGTGTGTATATATATATATATATATATATATATATATATATATATATATATATATATATATATATATATATATATATATATATATATATATATATATATATATATATATATATATATACACT
>JAXCGZ010002909.1:0-30431 GCA_037179515.1 Halocaridina rubra | reverse complement strand
TAATTACCTAATTTTGCTCACGGGAAAGAGCCCCATGATCGTAACTCTCCGTCTCTTCGTCGGTTTCATTTTGTACTTCGTGATACTTATCATACTTGAACATAAAACTATGGATTGAGTTATCATTAACTACCTCCTCGCTTAGCGAATTCCAATCTTCAACTACTCTTACACTAAAAAAAAAAAAAAGTGCTTCCTTACATCCCACAAAGAGAGTTTTCTTACGAAGCTTCAAACTATGACCTCTAGTTCTAGATCCAGCCATATCAAAATATTGATCCCTATCCACTCTGTCATAACCAAGAAGTAATTTAAAAACCGTCACCATATCCCCCTCATTCTTCTAGCTTCGAGTGATGGTAAGTCTAAGTCTATCAGCCTCTCCTCATAACTGAGATTGCGTATTTCTGGCACCAGTTTCGTGGCATGTCTCTGAACTTTTTCCAGCTTACTCTATGTGCTTTTTCAAGTGTGAATTCCAAAAGGGGGCTGCATATTCAAGCTTTGGCCTCAGATAGGTTACATAAATATTTCTAAACATTTCCTTGTCGTTATGCCTGATCTATGTCCGTTTCCATTCAGATGGGGATTAATTATGATACATGCAACGATGCAAATGACTTCATATGTCAAGTGTTCAGACTTTTGTTGAATTTGAGAAGACGCTGTGTAATAAGTTATATTATATACACTTTATTACATATATGATCATTTTTAGCAAATCAGCTCTACCAGTGTAATACCTGACTTGGAATTACTGTGTTTTCTGTCTTTCTTATCGTCTCTATATTAAAAATATCAATGACAAAATCCAAGTTTTTAGAGTCATTCTATAGATAGCTTTGTAAGTCTTGGCTTTCAGTTAAGTGATATTTAGATATTTTATTGGCAGAGATTTAGGGGGTCCCCATTTAACGTCAGGGTTCCGCTCCTGACAACTGACTTTAATCGGATTTTGACGTAAGTCGGAAAAGACCTAAATTCGAACCTAGGAACCCCAACCAATGTTAAAAATAAGTAAACTAAAACATAGAAAAATCATCTAAGTTCTTAATCTATGATATAAAAATAGCAAAACTAAACTTTACAGATTGTTTACTTTTACTTGTGTACCATTAAACATTACAATAGTAAAATTACACTAAAGTACAGTACATTATTGCTTACCTTTACTCGTGTGGTCGGCTTGCACACTGGAAAGCGTGTTGCAAGAGAGGGAGAGACAGGCTTATTGGGAGGTGGAAGCTGGAGAGGCAGGAGCTGAGGAGACTGCGGTAGGTTGATGGAGATACTGGTGCAGGTGAGTCTGTAGAGGTAAAGACGATGTATGTACGACTAGGCATACTCTTTCAGAATAAGCCAGTCTTATTCAAGTTAAATACCTGTTCAGCATGGTAACCCCCTCCTTTATTATCTCAGCAAAAGCAATAGGAAACATTTTTGCTGCTTCCTCATCACCACTATCAGCTTCACCTTGCACTCTTATGTTATGCAAATTAGCATGAGCCTTAAAACGATTAAACCAACCCCTACTAGCCACAAACTCTTCATATACATTCCCTTCCCCTTTTTCTCTTTTCAAGGCTTCGAACAATATTTTAGCCTTTTTCTGTATAATCATTAGGCTCACTGGGATACGCCGTCGATTCTGTTCTTCAAACCAAAGCACTAGCATTCTCAACCATAAGCCACTGCGCTGTCTAGCAATCACGGTGGACATCATAGAAATCGAACCTTCCACGTGGTCACAGATGCAATCTTTGTTTTTGATGATTGTGGCCACAGTCATTTGGGCTAATTCGAGATTGTAGCCAATATTCGTAGAGGTTTCTCCCTTTTAAGCACAGTTTACTATTTCAGTTTTAATTTCCATGGTGATGGCTTTTCTTAGTAGCACTTCCATTATAGCTATCACCAATACGTTTGGGAGACTTAGTAATTACAGTAACGAGCAAACATGAGCAGATAAACGAGAGAGCAGATAAAACACGAGTCACAATGTGGCGGCCAAGAATAAACTGAGTGGTAGTACTTCTTATTTTAATGTCGCGTGACTCCATGTTCTTACACGACACTCAACAAGCTATTTCGAATAAATTCATATTTACAGCTATGTGTTTGGTATTTTATTTTTCTAATTCATTATATTCCTTCAATATAATTAAATAAATAAATAAATAAATAAATACAATATCTTGATATATAGAAGTACAGCTGTGCCTGATGCCTATCCTGTCCCATTAGAAGAGGAAGATGGAGCAATGATTCTTCTTCTTCTTTTGGCTAGTACAGTGGTACACGCTGGCTTCGCATTCACGAGGTCGAAAGATCGGTTCCCGTCCAAGACCGAGAGTTTAAGCTGTTTCCTGGCAGGTACTGCTGTAGTTGGGCACCACAGTGGGGGGTTGGGGCTTGCCCCGGCTGACAAATACCCATTGTATTGTAATGCAAATAAAGGTTTATTATTATTATTATTATTATTATTATTATTATTATTATTATTATTATTATTATTATTATTATTATTATTATTATTATTATTATTATTATTATATTATTATTATTATTATTATTATCTTCAAATGCCACGTGACGGTGTATTCTTACACGACGCTCAACAAATTTTTTCACATAAAATCGTGTTTAGGTCTATGTGTTTGGTAGTTTACTTTTTTAATTCAATATTATCCCTCAATGTAACCAAATATAAAAAACAAATAAAAAAAAGCAAATAAATTTATAAATACAAATACAGCTGTTCTGCTTGTGAATTTCGAATAAAATTGTATTTACAGCTATGTGTTTGGTATTTTTTTTTAATTCATTGTAATCATTCAATATAACCAAATATAAACAAATAAATAAATAAAGCCATTAACTTGATAAATATGAATACAGCTGTACTGCTAGCTGTATATTCATCCGCCACGCTAACAAACTGTTCAGCACGCGTGGTTTTGAGTTTACTGCACCAGCCAGGTAGGTCGAAAAATTAATTTATTAAACATGTTTTAATTATATATTGGCCTCCGACGTAACGGCAAAACAACATAACTCAGGACAACATTCTACTAGGACCTCCTGTACATTTGTGTGCTACTGTGGTGTACTATCTACCTCATTGTCTGGAGTGAACTATCTACCTCATTGTCTGGAATTTATTGTACTTAAACTAACCTAACAACCAAATTGATCTAACCTTGATATGTTAGGTTAGGATTCCATGGTTAGATTAGGATGCAATCGACTCTAGAGAGTGTAGTTGACTGAATACTACTAAACCTACATATCATAGGTGAAATGTATGTAATTATATACTGGACTTGTAGTACACTTATTTACATAATAATACTCTCAATATCAACAAAAATATAGAGAAGTACATAAAAACTTTAGATATATAGGGGGTCCCCATTTAATGTCAGGGTTCTGATCCTGACAGCTGACTTAACTGGGATTTTGATGCAAATCATAGCACACCTAAATTCGAACCTACGTCCCCACAAATGTTAAAAAAAATACTATAAAATACAAAAAAATTATCCAAGTTCTTAATCTAAGATATGAAAATAGGAAAACTAAACTTAGTTGTATTGCTTACTTTACTTGTGTAATCTAAAGCCAAGAGATGTGGGGGTATTCTGGCAGGAGAGATCCAGCCAGAACCCTAATAATTGGGTCTCTGAATGTGTGTGGTTGCGGTGTAAAGGAAAGTAAGAGGGAGGTAATAGGGAGTATATTTGTGGAGAGAAAGATAGATGTACTTGCACTGAACAAAACTAAGATAAAAGGGAATAGTGAGGTGACATTTGGGAGAGTGATAGGTAGGGTGTCTGGAGTTGAGAGGGGGAGAGGAAGAAAGGGAGTGGCTCTGTTATTAAGTGAAGAGATGAATAAGTATGTGGTAGAATGGAAGGAAGTATCTTCTCGAATAGTAGTGGCTAAAATGAGGCTGGGATGCGAGGCTTGGGCGTCTGTGAGTGCACATGGCCCTGGCAGTGAAAGGAGTGAGGTAGAAATAGAAGAATTTTGGATGAAATTGAACGAATGTTTGGAAGACTTGGGAATGAATGTGAATGTGGTGTTGATGGGAGATTTTAATGCTAGAGTGGGGAATGAGCCAGTGGATGGTGTAATTGGGAATTATAGAGTACCTGGTAGGAATGAGAATGGAGAGAAAATGATAGAAATGTGTATTGAGAGAGAGTTGTTGATTTCTAATACTGTATTTAAGAAGAAGGATGTGTGCAAGTATACATGGGTCAGAGTGGATAATGGAAGAGTAGTTGACAGAGCATTAATGGATTATGTTGTGGTGAACAGGAGGATGATTGGAAGAGTATTGGATGTGAATGTACTGAGAGGAGCTAGTGGTGGAATATCTGACCACTATTTATTGGAAAGTAGAGTGAGAGTGGGAGAAAAGTGGAGAAAGAGGAGAAGCGAGAGAAGAAGAGAGGTGCTAAAAGTGAATGAATTCTATAAGAAAGAGAAAGACTGTGATTATAAGGCTAGTGTGAGAAATGTGTGGAATGTAGTGAAAGAGAAAGTGGAGGCGAGAGTGGAAGAAGAATGGGGCTGTTTCAGGGAGGAGGTTATGAAGTGTGCCGAGGCAGTGTGTGGAAGGAGACTAACTGGTGGAAGTAAAAGGAAAGGTAGTGAATGGTGGAATGAGCAGGTGAGTGCAGTAGTGGCTGAAAAGAAGAGGGCTTACGAGGTATGGTTGCAGGTAGGTAATGTAGAGACGTATGAAAGGTATTGTGTAAAGAGGAGGTTAGCGAAGCACGTGGTGAGGGAGGCAGCGAGAGAAGTGGATGTAATGTGGGGCAGATGCTTGTCTGAGAATTTTGAAAGGAATAAAAAGATGTTTTGGAAGGAAGTGAAAAGAGTGAGGAAAAGTGAATGTGGTAGGGAGGAGAGAGTGAAAGGAGCAGATGGGTGATTGCTAATGGATGAAATAAAGGTGAGAGAGAGATGGGCTGAATATTTCAAGAACCTGCTGAATGAGGAAGATGATAGAGAGGCAGAGATTGTGGCTGTGGAAAACGAATGGAGAAAGCCAATGTTAGGTGATGAGAATGATAGAGAAATGACAAAAGAGGAGGTACATTTAGCATTGAGAGCAACGAAAGCAGGTAATGCAACAGGGATAGATGGGTGTCATGCTGACTGGTTGCCAAAAGGTGGGGAGGCATTAGTAGAATGGATGGTTAGATTGTTGAATGTATGTTTCAGGAAATGGAGAGTCCTAGTTGATTGGAGAAGTGCATGTGTAATTCCACTTTACAAAGGGAAGGGAAATAAGTATGAGTGTAGTAGATTGGTTTGTTGAGTGTAGTTGGTAAGGTATATGGAAGAGTGTTAATCGAGAGAATTAGGAAAGGTACTGAGAGATTGATTGGGGAAGAACAGTGTGGGTTCAGGAAAGGAAGAGGATGTGTGGATCTGCTGTTTGCGGTAAGACAGGTGTGTGAGAAGTTCTTGGAGAAAAGTAGGGACACATTTTGGGCTTTTATGGATTTAGACAAAGCATATGTCAGGGTAGATAGAGAGGGGTTGTGGAGGGTTTTGCGACTGTATGTAATAAGTGGAAGTTTGTTGAATGCGGTGAAGAGTTTTTACATGAATTGTAGAGCATGCGTGAGAGTTGGGAATGATATGAGTGATTGGTTTGAGATGAATGTTGGGCTACGTCCAGGTTGTGTAATGCCGCCATGGTTGTTTAATATGTATATGGATGGAGTGGTAAGGGAAGTAAATGAAAGAGTATTAGCCAGAGGCTTGGAACTAGTGGGTGAGGAGGGAGGGTTGTGAAAATTGAGTCAGTTCCTATTTGCGGATGATACTGTACTGGTGGCTGATGCTGAAAATGAATTGAATCATTTGGTGACTGAGTTTATTAGTGTGTGTGAGAGAAGAAAGCTGCCAGTGAATGTTGGTAAAAGTAAAATCATGAGATGCATGAGGAGTGTTAATGTTGGCAGATTGAATGTAGGAGTGAATGGGGAGTTGCTTGAAGAAGCTTAGAGTTTTAAGTATCTGGGGTCACATGTATCAAGGAGTGAACGAGTGGAAGAGGTAAATCACAGAGTGAGGGAAGCTAGTAAATGCCTAGGTGGGTTGAAATGTGTAATGAGAAATAGATATTTGGGAATGAATGCAAAGAGAAGGATATATGAAGGTGTGATTGTGCCGATAGCATTGTATGGAGCAGAGACTTGGAATGCAAGAGAGGATGAAAGGAAGAAGTTGAATGTAATGGAGATGAGGTGTTTGAGAGCTATGATTGGTGTATCTAGAATAGATAGAGTAAGAAATGAGGATGTTAGGCAGAGAATGGGTGTTGGAATGAGGCTGTCGGATAGGTTAGATCAGAAAGTGTTGAGATGGTTTGAACACATGGAAAGGATGAGTGATGCATGTTTAGTGAAGAGAGTGTGGAGTGCAGAAGTGATTAGAGTTAGGTTAAGATGGAGACCTAGAATGAGATGGATGCACGTGGAATGTCAGTGGAACAGGGAAGAGTGCGTGCAAGAGATAGGAATGAGTGGAGGAAGATTGTGCATATATGACGTGGTCCAAAGGGATTTCTCGCACCTGCTAGCTCAGTGAACTGTGGGGGACGGGTGTGAGGGGAGTTGCCATGTGATGAAGCAGTGGGGGTAAACCAGCTACGGCTGTCGGGCCTCATTGTAGAATATCCATGCCCACCTACCATGTGGATGACCCGAGCAGGGTTGAAGGGGGGAGACGTGGCAACCCTCTATCCCCAAAGAGCTGAGAGGGGTGGTTGAGGTGTGTATTTGGATCGTGGTAAATGCGTATTTCTTGGCTCAGCCACCCCCCTTACAAGGGGGAATGAGGCTTGTGTCTATGTATATGTACAGTATAGTATACAGTACAATATTGCTTACCTTTAGTCATGTGGTCGGCTTGCATATTGAAAGGGGAGTTGCGAGGGAGGGAGATATAGGCTTATAACCAAGAGGAAGCTGGAGAGGCAGGTGCTGAGGAGGTTGGAGCAGATGAATCTGGAGAGGCAAACAACATACAGCAGATGATGGAGATACTGGTGCAGGTGAGTCTATAGGGGTGAAGGCACCTAAAGTAGAGGGTATAGGATCTGTTGGTGGGAGCTCTACCTTCTTGAAAAACTGGTCGAGGCATGTCTGGGAGGATGCCCTCTTCTTCTCCTCCAAATTTCCTTGTAACACCGCAGGGCATTGGTGATCACTCTCTCAATCATAGTTTACTGGGCAACGTTGGGGTCCTGAGCCTCGTGCTTTGCCAACACATCCTCTACCAGGGCAAACGTTTCTTCCAATTCCTTGGTTGTGAATCTCTAGGGCTCATGGCTAGGTATTTCTTTATCCTCTTCAACCATCTGCTTCTCCAGTTGAATGAGGTCCTTGGCAGATAACTCCTCGCCATGAGATTCCAGAAGCTCCTTTACATCATCAGCCTCCACCTCCAACTTGAGCTTCTTACTCAGGGCAACTACGTTATTGATGACAGCCTCAACTGTCTCTTCAAAGTCTCGGAAACATTCGCAAAATAGGGGCACACTTTCTTCTATACCCCATTCAAGTTTGTCTACGTCACTTCCTCCCAAACATTACCAATATTCTTCACAGCATGAAGAATATTGTACGATTTCCAGAAGTCCTTGAAAGTAAAGTTCTTGTCCTTTTCAGCTGCCCTAAGAGCCATAGCAATTGTCTTTTAGAGGTAGTAGGCCTTGAAAGAAGCAATGACCCCCTGATCCATTGGCGGTAACAATGCAGTGGTATTAGATGGAAGGTAAGCGACCCTGACATTAGGATGAAAGCCATCCAAATAGGGAAGGCGACCAGGGGCATTGTAATAGCAATGTCTTAAAGGGCAGACTCTTGGAGGTACAGTACCTCTCCACTTCAGGCACAAAATGGTTGCTGATCCAGTCCTCAAATATCTGAAGGGTTATCCAAGCCTTTTTGTTTGACTTCCAGACGACTGGCAGTTGACCCTTCCAAACACCCCTGAGTGCCCTTGGGTTTTCTGCCAAGTAAACCAGCAATGGCTTCAGCTTAAAGTCTCCAGCAGAATTAGTCCCTAAAAGCAAAATCAGTCTCTTCTTGCTGATTTCATGGCCTGGTGCTGTCTTCTCCTCCTTGGCGATGTACATACAAATAGACATACGCTTGCAGAACAATCTAGACTCATCCACGTTAAATATCTGTTTGGCACAGTAACCCCTCTCCCAAATTATTTCTGCGACACTGGGAAACCTTCTTGCTGCTTCCTCATCACCAACAGCAGCTTTACTTTGCACCCATTAGCACTGGCCTTCAAATGATTAAATCAACCCCAACTGGCCACAAACTCTTCATCTGCACTCCCTTTCCAACTTTCTCTTTTTGCAGTATTGAACAATATTTCAGCCTTTTCCTGTATTACCATGAGGCTTACTAGGATCTGTCGTCTCTGGTCATCAAGCCAAAACTCCAGCAATCTCTCCAAAAAGGAAGACTGGGAACTTGTATCAAAGAATAACCTAGTGTTTATTTAAAGGTTTCACTTTGAACTGCTTATTTATCCATGGGTAGTAGGCAGAACACGTGAGGATAAACTTGGCTCCATCATTAGCCTTTGTATTGCATTCATAGTCATCACACAATCATGTTTCTTATCATTTTCTGAGTCAGAATATTCTTACTCATCGCTTGACTCATCTATTCATTTTGAATAATTTCCAGACTGTTCATTCAGAAATTCAAGCTTTTCAAACCTTTTAGGAAATCTTGGTTCTTGTTTGTATCACGAGGCTGCATGACGACCATTTTTCTTACACTTGTTACAGTTTACCTTAGTGTAATATTCATTTGCATCATGCCCTGACTGAGTATATCTCAGACATTTGTTATTGTCTCTCAATTTGTCTCTACTCTTATTTATGCGAACTACTTTATTGCACTGTTCAGACTTATGACCTTGCCAACCACAGAATACACATTCTAAGTTATTATTTACTCTTTTTGCAACAGCACCATAACTATCTACACTCTTTTTATAGGACTGGGTCTCATCTCTCCGGGAGGTTTGGGTCTCTCCCTTTGTGTTATCTTTAGTGTTGTTGCCTTCTATATGATATACATATTTTCCCAGTTCCTTCAAGAGGGTTTCAAATATTGGATATTTTGTGTCAATTTTCATGCTAATCCAGTTCTTTACATCTTCTGGTAATTTACATTATCACGAGTTAAGAAAACACCCAATCAGTGTTCTTCGTGTCTTTATGATATTGCAGAATTCGAGTAATGACTTCTACTTCATGCTAGAATTTTAAAAGTGATGAATATTTAGAAGAGGGTGTTGGTAATTTTACCAATTTCTTCATTAAATTTCGTACAGTCCTGTCCTTCCTGGCATAAACAGCTTGCAGCTGTTGAATGCATTCATCATAACTCTCAATAGCAATAGGATATCCCTTTAGGGTGTGTCTGGCATCTACTGTAAGGGCATTTCTTAAGATGGTTAACTTTGTCATAGTTGGCATAGAATTATTATGTACTAAACTATCAGACGTATTCAAAAACTCGTTCCATTCATCGTAGTTTCCAGAGAACTGTGGTATTTTTACTTTAGGAAATCTAGGTGTGGGTTGTCCACTGGGAAGGCTTGAGCTCTCGGAACTAGGAGCTCTACTACTCTTCTTAGTTCCTATGTTACGAATCAGTTCTAGGACAGCTAAGCTAATCTCATCTACTGTTTCAGCTATATTGTCATTTACTATATCTTCCTCTTCAGGATCCTTTTTAAAGGGTTGATCCTCAACATTTTTTTCATATTCCTATTATATCTTCCAGAAATTTCCGTCAGTATTTGATAACATCTTTCTAAATAAGCAACAAGAAGTGTCTCGTCATCTTTGACAAGTTCTCTTTGACACAGAACACAATCACGTTGAACCAGTTCCCGAAGACGTAAATGCCTCGAGTTCTAATTACGTCATTAAAGAAGCCACGATCTTCGTTATATTTCCACAATATAATAAACATTCACTTTGTAAAGAGTATCATAAGACAATCTTGCAAAAATTTCAGAATACTAACATACATTTATTCATTTTCGTCAATTATGACGCCAATCCTCAAAGTGTAATACACACTACTTATCATATTTATTTCAACAACCACTTAAATTTCAGTCATGCTCGCATTCTTCATGCAAATACATTTAATGCATATGTCAGTTGAAATATGGAATGTTTTAATCGTAGAGGTTTACACTCGAAACTAGTAGTTCTCACCCTTTTATTGTGTAGAGCTCAATATCAACTAGTTGCATAGCTCAACGCCCCCTTTCATTTGGGAGAGGCAGGAAATGTGAATAAATTTTCTTAATGTGGATGGAAAAATAATTTCACTTAAAAAAATGCCGAGTATAAGATATAAAAATTATGTAGATAATAGTGAATAATGTCTAAAATAGTTACTTTACCTTAATGGCTTCCTTGTACTTGATGAGCTCTTTCGAGATTTTCTATATCAGGTTCAGTGTTAGTTAATCGAAATCGCAAGTCTCCTCTTTGACTAATTACCAATTTATTTCGAGAAGAAAAAGCAAGTAAGAGTAATTTTATTTCCTGCCAAAGTTTATGATACGTGATTAGCATTTTGGGCCAAAATACTTCATTACCAAGCTGTTTTAAATGTACTTTAGCATCGAGATAATTTTGTAAGTCAATAATTTCTTCATGTAAATTCTGGTGAACAGAAGAGGCACAAGACAGAAATGGATTTATGACCCAATCAGGTATTTCAAGATCACAAAGATCTTTAAATTTGGTCATAAAATCTTCTTCCAGAGTCTGCATGTGAGAACAATAGCATTCAATATCTGCATCTAAAATCAAATCACTCTCATTGTTTTCTATAATTTGTAAGCTTGAGAACTGCTTTCTTTGTAAAACGATAATTTGCTGATAAAAGAATTTATAATTCCCTTCGACTTAATAAGATTTATATTACTGCTATGCAATTTGATATTAATCTCATTTAGTTTGGTGAAAATATCTGAAAGATAGGAAATGTCAACCTTTTTTTTTCTTAGATTACCATACACTTTCTCATCGCAGGAACTAAAAAATTCCAAAACAGTATCATACAGATCATTGAAACGCTTCAGTTTCCATTTGAGAGCCATCGCACCTCGGTATGCAACAACAAGCGCTTTAATTTCTCATTTTCGTGGCATAGCTTCCGAAAAGCTACGGTCATTTAACGAATTAGCCTTGACTTTATTCACTGATTTAATTAGTATTCAGCGTATCATATAGCCGACCACTAAGTTGTTTTGCTGTTAAATGTTCTCTGTGAATAATACAGTGAATTGTAAATATTTGTGGAACTGCCTCTTTTAAATGCGCTTTAAATCCACGACAACGACCTATCATAGCTGGTGCTCCATCTGTTGCACATGCAATACTATTTGTGATAGGAATATTATTGATATCAAAAAAAATTTGAACAACCATAGATATTTTTGAACCTCTTGTGTAAAGAACCATTTGTTCAGCAAAGAGAAACTATTCAACAATTTCCTCTGTAGAATTTACATAGCAGATGTAGGCCATTAGCAAAAGATTCATTGTCACATAAAGTTGACTTATTAAGTTGCAGAGAATATGCTATGTTTTTTTTTTAAATCCCCTCAGTGCCCCCCAAGACCTTACTGCCCCTTTCATCAAGCCCAGGGCCCCCCAGGGGGTAATATTGCCCAGGTTAAGAACCACTGTTCTGAACCCTTTTTCAAACAATCTTGTCTATCTTTAAGGTGGGAGTTTATCTAAAATTTGCACTATCTTCACCATCACCACATCAATTCTTATCCTGGTCAAAGGACTAAAAGCTGTGGAGGGTTTCCTATATGTTAGTAACCTTCGACCCCATAACCACCTAAGGTCGAAAATCCTGACATCACTTCAGTAGGGCCTACAAACGATCTAGAAACTGGGTACTCTACCAATGATAATATAATTAATATCACAAGCATAAGCATACATGCAAATATTTATAAGTGGAATTGTGAACTCCTCATATGTGAATAAATAAATAAATTCTCCTTACCATAGATTAAAACTTCCTCATACAGAAAATAAACTTTCTAACATATATGCTACCTATGAGTTTCATTGTAATGACACTGATTATGAATTAACTTGATTTTGAAAGATATATATATATTATTGCTATTGTTAAAACTATTCATTTATCCTTAATAGCCCAACTGTTGATAAACAAGAACAATGAGCGTTTCGTCACCTGAACTTCATACTCATTTCTAGAGGGAATTCACTTTTTGCCTACAGTAAACCAAGAGAACCACTATTGTAACACCAGCTTTATAGGACTCCAGTATCGCCTGCTCTAGAAAACACTTCAATCTCGTCAGCTCTAGAAAGGAATCACTAGTTGGATATTAATAAAACCAATTAGAATACTTTATCTAAGTCGTCAGGCCTTACAATCTACTCAAATGAGCTCTTTCTGTCCCTTACACATAGTTATAAACATGTTATAATTAAGCTAATTCTGTACGCATCTATATTGAAGCCCAGATGTCTCCAGCAAAAGGTAATCATGGGACTCGAATCAAGCTCGAATGTTTTCTTAGTCCACGTTCTTCAATGCAAGTTCTTTAATACGAGAGTCTCGTAGCATCTCACGAAAACAACTCGCTAATTAGCTGTTATTTAACCTTTATATGCATCGTCAGGGATCACAGTAGTAATTGTATTTTATAAATCTCAACCATAACCGGATTTTACACATTAAAATCACATCAACAAAATGAGTGTCTCTTAGCGTTTCTAAAAAGCAACTAACTTTCTTAAGAATGTCTCACAAAACTCCCCTCGTCTGTAGGGGGTCCCTGGTACTTGGGACTAACTAGAGTTTCCTCTTGTTAAGCGGTGCTGTTTCAATGTGGCCGAATATAAATACTTGCTCTTACCTGTGGGTGGAGTGACAAAATACATTAGTACCGTCTCTGATTATTCCCTGCTTCCTATATAAGTGTATGGTAATCCATTCTTGTCGGTGATGAACTATCATCTTATTTCTATGGGGTATAAATGAGACGAAGTATAGAGCTTCTACATTGTTTATTGGCAGGTTTCTGAAGAAGTGGTGCTTAGTGACGTTGTAACGTAAAGTAATATCTATAAATTCTCAATACAATGGAAAATATCTACCTAAACCAATGTAAATATTCTTTCTAATGACTAATACAAAAGGAATATAAATATACAAAATAATTATATAAGTATATACATGCATAACACTCCTTCCCCCTTATGGAAAGTTTCATTTTTCTGTAAGCCTAATTGTCCAAGAGGAATACCTTTATTTAGGTCTGGTCGATGGACTTCTTGTACTCATACTAGACTAATTTAAGCCAACACTCTCTACATTTTGTCTAGCCTGACCCTGATCATTTGCCACTGATCTACCTCTTAACTGACTTACATGTCTTCTAAGCACAATACCGTCTACTTCAACATCATAATTTAAATCTCTTATCTTGTTTTTAACAATACTTTTTTTCCATTTATCATTGCTGTTATAAATAATTACCATGACATTATCACTCTCCTTGCAATGTCTTACTCTCTCTGAATTTTCCATTTGGTTCCATCCACAATTAACCTGTTCAGATTGAAAACTGAGAACAACCTGATCCAGTTTGGTCCTGATTCTCCTTCCCATTAACAAAATTGATGGAGATTGTCCTGTAGAGGCATGTTTTGTTGCTCTGTACTGAAGCAAAAACTTTCTAATATTATTAACTACATTATTCTGCACAGCTCCTCTACATTTCATATTATGTTTGAAAGTCTGCACATACCTTTCTGCTTCTCCATTTGTAGAAGGATGATATGGTGCAGATCTTGTATGAGAAACACCATTTGATTTCAAAAAACTAGCAAATTCCTCAGAACAAAATTGTGTACCATTATCAGTAACAACTCTTTCTGGTAATCCATGAGTAGCAAACACTGGCATAAGTGCCGACATAGTGGCTTGTGTAGTGGTACTTGACAAAGGAATTATTTCATGCCATTTACTATAAGCATCAACAGTTATAAAACAATACCTTCCTGGGCCTGCAAAATCTAAATGAATACTCTGCCACGCCTTTTGCGGGTATTTCCATGGATGCGGGTTATTCTGATGTGCATTACAGCTTTCACATTGTTTTACATATCTCTCAACATCCTAGTCAAGGTTTGTCCACCATACAAATGTCCCGCCATTTGTCGTTGACTTAACAATACCTAAATGTTCTGCATGGATTTCCTTCAGAACCTGACTGCAATATCTTAGGGATAACTACTCTAGCATTTTGCATAATACATCCATTTTCAATGGTAAATTCTGACCAAAGTTGTAAATATGGTTTAAACTCTTCTTGGCTTTGACTTAGGCTATGTCCAGAAATTAAAGCTTGTAAGGCTTGACAAAACTGGGTACAGTTTTGTTTTCTGAGCTATTTCCTTAGAGTTGACAGGAAAACTAAGATTATCAACGATTAAAATACTACGTAAAATTCCATGTGGAGCATCATCTACTGGTAATCTGGACAATGCATCTGCCTTTCCAATCTTATTCGTGGAATTATATTCCAACTCATATGAATATGCGGCTAACTTAATAGCCTATCTTTGTAATCTAGCAGCAACAAGTGTTGGTAATCCTGCTTTTGAGCCTAATATAGCTAGTAATGGCTTATGATCTGTCACTAAAGTGAATATCTACTTGCCATATAAGTAAATATGGAACTTCTTAACACCAAATACTAAAGCTAGTCTCTCTTTCTCTGTTTGAGAGTAATTCTTCTCAGCGTTGTTTAATGAACGTGAAGTAAAGGCTATAGGCCTCTCGACTCCGTCTGACATAACGTGAGAAAGGACTGCCTCTATTCCTACAGATGAATCATCACATGTAAGTTTCACTGGTAAATGTGGCTGATAATGCGTGAGAAACCATTTAGAAAGAAATTCCCTTTTTATACCATCAAATGCATGCTGACATTCTTCTGACCAATTCCAATCAACGTCTTTTATTAACAATTCATATAAAGGGTGTGATATCGTAGAAAGCTTGGGTATGAAATTACCATAAAATGATACTAACTCTAGGAAAGATTGTAACTTGTCAAAATTTTCAGGAACTTTAACTTCTCTTATTGCTTTCACCTTATCATTTGTCTTTCGAACTCCATGTTCATCTATCTTGAAGCCTAAATATTCTACTGACTTTACTGAAATGACATTTGTCTTTCTTTACCTTCAAGCTATATTCTCTAATGCACTTGAAAACTGCTTCAAGTCTCTGTTGGTGTTCTGCTGTAGTCTTAATTGCAATGAGTATCTTCTTCTTCGTCTACATCTTTTTCCACTTTTATGTAGGGTCGATGTTTCTGGCCAGTTTTCTCCATTTGTTTCAGTCCCATACCTCATCACCCTACAAACCTTTAGACCTCAGGTCGTCATTGATGCAATCCATCTACCTACGCTTTGGTCTCCCTCTCCTTCTCCTACTCTGTATATCCATTTCCATCACCCTCCTCCCAACATACAGTTCATTCCTCCTAACGACATGACCATACCATCTTAGTCTACTTTCTTGTATCTTACCTGATATTTCTCTAACTTTTGAGGTACCTCTAATTACCTCGTTTCTGATCTTTTCGCTTCTTGTTAATTGCAGTGAGTATATCATCTACAAATACAAAAACATTATCCATTCCATTGAATATTTTGTCCATTGTCTGCTGCCATAAAGCAGGGCTGCTAGTGATCCCATAAGGAAGATGCTTAGGTCTATACAATCCTAAGTGCATATTAAATGTACATATATCTTGAGACTTCTCATCTAACTCTAGCTGTTGAAAAGCTTGTTTGAGGTCTATTTTTGAAAATACTTTACAACTGCCTAATTTGGCGAACATATCAGTTGGCCTAGGTAACGGATGTTGGGCTATCTGTAGATATGGGGTTACCATAATCTTATAATCACCATATATTCTAATACTATTATCATCTTTGACTGCCAGTACTAACGGTGTGGTCCATTCAGAATATGTTACCTTCTCCCAAGTTTCATTAACTACTAGCCTATGAATTTCTTGCTCAACCAATGGTTTTAGTCCATATGAAGTCTGTTTGAGAGCACAAAACTTTGGAGTGGCATCTGATTTGAGACACAAAGAAGCTTTTTACATTTGTAACCTTTCCAACATTATCATCAAATATACCACCATGTTTAGCAAATAACTCTTCCATTGTGCATGATTTATGTGATATCTCATGTACTTTTAGCAGTCCTGGCAAATCTACTGGTATTATTTTCAACCAAGATAGACCCATTAGAGCTGGTCTGTTACCTGTTACTACCGACAAAGATAGATTTTCATACACTTTCTTCTTATACTCTGTCTTTACAACTGTAGACCCTTTAAAACCTATATTCTGGTTATTGTAGTCCTTTAAAATATTGGTGCTAGGTTGTATAGCTAAACCTGGAATTTTAGCAGCAATGTTTTCAGGAATGATTGATACTTGAGCACCTGTATCCTATAACATGGGTATGACTTGACCATTTAATATCACATCTATAAACATATGATCATCACTTTGCCTATGGCTATAAACCTTGAACACATATCTTTCACTATCATTTTCGTTTTCTTTTATTATTTTTCGAATTGATGCTTGACTTCTTGAAAAACACATTGTAGCAAAATGACGTATTTTCTTACATATACTACACTCTTTTATTACCATTAGGCTTACTCTACCTCATGTACTGAGTGTTCTGAGACTGCTGTTTCTTTCTACTATCAGACCTACCTATGATAGCTTTCGGTCTAAAATTATTGTCCTTGTTCATTACTCCACTCCGACTTTAAATTATTCTTATCATTTATACTAACATCACCAATTTCTTTGGTAGCAAGCTTATTTTTGGCATTAGTCTTATTTTCGATAGTACTAGCCGGACTATCAGCTGCTTCCATTGCTCTGGATATATTTAGCATACTAATTAGGGTGAGATTCTCGCCCTCTAAGAGTTTCCTCCTAAGTTTTGGAGATGAGCACTTCCCAATTACCTGATCAACAATAGCGCCATTTGCACAATAATTATTATGGTCACAAGTACTGGCTAGTTTTTTCAACCCAATAACATAAGCATCTGTGCTCCTGTCCTTAAAACTATGGATTGAGATAGCATTAACTACCCCCTGGCTGACGAATACCCATTGTATTGAAATGGAAATAAAGTTTGTTCCTCGCTTAGCGAATTCCAATTATCAACTACTCTCACACTGAAAAAGTATTTCCTTACATCCTGCAAAGAAGTTTTGTTACCAAGCTTCAAACTATGACCTCTAGTTCTAGTGGTGCCCATCCACTGCAGTAACTTTCCCAGTAAACTGCTTAAGCTCTCGGTCCTGATCGGGAACCGATCTGTCGACCTCGCGAATGAGAGGCCAGCGCGTTACCACTGTACTAGCCAGAAAGTACCTGTGGATAAAGATAAAGTTAAAGTTTGCCGGTGTTTCAGTTCCGATATCCATCTGAGATGCTCCTCAGAACGTCAGCCGAGGCAAGCCCCAACCCCCCCACTGTGGTGCCCATCCACAGCAAGTAACCTTCCCAGTAAACAGCTTTGCTTTGCTTTGCTTTGCTTTGCTTGGATAGGATAGGATAGGATAGGTGGGGGAAGAATAGTGACGGCATCGAGTGAACTCTCTTAGCCCTATTCAGGGTGTCATCACTGGGGAGAGGGTGGGTAAAGGATGGGAAGGATTGGGGGGATAAGCACGATATTTAAGGAAGTAAGAGATGAATAGAGAGGGGCAAACCCTCTTGCTAAGTTTTAGTTAGATATAATTTTACTGGCCCAATATGACTTCATTCAGTTATAATTTAGTAATTATGAGGAGTTTTGGAGATTTACTTTATCTAGTATAAATAGGTTCTGGTGGATTTCCTGAAAAAATTGGAGAGATTCTTCTCCACCAGACATGGTCATTGATAATTTCGTAAGCTAAAGTGTTTAAAGCATTAGTTTCTTGAAGAAATTCTTCAAAGTCGATTCCCATTTTACCCAGGTTTTGGATGCTAGTTTAAAAATATAAGTATTAAGTGGTTCGACTTTAAGGTTCTTATGAATTTCTTCCATTCTCTCTATGTATGGTGGAGTTTCAGAGAGAATTCTTCTTAAATTTAAATTTTGGATAGCTTGGAGACTTAAAAGGTTACGTTTTGATAAGATGCAAGTTGGAATTTTGGGGTATATTAAGGCTGGTCTTACTAAAGTTTTATATAAGGTGACTCTATTTTTAGTTTTGAGCAGGTTAAATCTTCGTAGCTTGGTGGAAACCATTTTACTCTGTATTATTCTATTATTCATGTGAGGTTTTATCCCTGTTCTGTTAATAGTAAAGCCCAAGGTTTTAAGACTGTTGGAAAAATTCATTCTATTGTTATTAATTATTACATCTAGTGGTTTAAGAGCAGAAATAGATAAAAGTTGGAATTTGTCAATATTAGTTTTAATTTTCCATTTTTTCTCATATTCATTTATTCTAAGTATTTCCCTCTGTGTTTTCTATGCTAGAAATCTTTTATTATAATCAGGAATTACTTGAGTGATGTCATCAGCAAATATAATAGTTGAACAACCTAAACCTGGTTTGGGTATATCTCTCGTGAATATAGCATAGAAAAGTGGACTCAGATTCGATCCTTGGGGGACACCTGCTCTAAGTTCAAATTGAGTACCTATGTGTTCGTTAATTTTGATAATTGACTTTCTATTAGATAGGAAATCTGATAAAATTTTAGTTATTAGTGGGGGTAACTGAAGGTCTATGATTTTATATCTGAGTCCATCTCTCCATACTTTGTCAAAAGCAGAGGAAACATCCCTGCTCAAGACATTGCACTTTTGCCTGAATTTTTGTGAGATGGCTATTTTTTCATATAAATAAGTTAGTGCAGTATGAGTGCCTCTACCTCTTCTAAATCCGTGCTGGTTAAGGGGGAAACAATCATTTAGTTCTAAATATTTATAGACTCTAGAATGTAATATCTTTTCAAATATATTCCCTGGGACTTCCAAGAGAGATATAGGACGATAATTTTTAGCTGAGGTGGTGTTTTTTCCAGGTTTAGGTATAAAAATCATTATTGACAATTTAAATTTATTTGGGAAATAACCTATGGATAAACAAGAGTTAAAAATATCTAATAATTCATGAATTGCTATATTAGGTAAGTGGGATAGTATTAATTTATTAATGCCTGAATGTCCTTGGGCTTTATTTTTCATATTTTTAATGATATCTTTAATGTCAGCAATAGTGACAGGAGATATTAGATCATCTCCTGGAGTTAATCTATATAAGTCTACGTTAAATAAGGGCGTAATTAAATTTCCGTTTTCTTTCAAAAAGTTACATACTGTTCTTTCGTGAACTAAATCATAGTTTATATTTTCTTCAGCACTAATATTAAATATAGTTTCCCAGGTCTTTCTGAATTTTTCTTCTTTTTCTTTACTTGTGAAAAGTTTTTAATTATTATTATTATTATTGTTTATTAGATACGGTGTTATTTCTTTACAGTTACCCATTAATTTCTTGATATTATTCCAAAAGTTTTTGGGATCTTTAGCATTGCTTTGAAGTTTCATTATTACATTTTCCCAGTTATCATTATATGAAGCTATCAGTTCTTTTTGTAGTTCTTCTCTTACAGTTCTTAGTTCAGTTAACGCTTGGGGACCCCAGAGACCTCTGCCAATGTTATTTGATAAAGTTAAATATCTATATTGGAGTGCTTTACATTTATCATTTTGTTTAGAGTTGGGTAAGGATTTTGACTTTTTGAAAGGTATATAATTTTCTATTGCTTTTTGGATTAAGGAATACCATTGCTTTAAGTGTTTTTCTATATCAAAAATGTTATTAATGGAGTGATATCATGAGCGAATTTTTCTTCTAAGAAAGATTTGAAATTATCCCAGTCTACATTTCTAAAATCTCTACTAGGGGGAATTCTAATAGCTAAAGGTTCTGTTGACAGTTTAATTATTAAAGGTAAATGGTCAGAAGTGGTCAAGGGTCCCTTTTCTATTGAGTAATTCAAGTAATGATTCTTATTATTTATGATTATATCAGGTTTGGAGAATTCAGATCCATGAGTCATGGTTCTGAAGTCAGGTCCTAGAATTTTAATTTGATTATTAGTCATCAAATTATTTAAGAAGTTACCAGTTATATTACAAATATTGTGACCTAGAATATGATGTTTAGGATTAAGATCTCCAATTAGGTATGCTGGGATGTTTTTTCTTATTAATTTTATGATATCTTCATATGGCATTTGTAATCTTCTGGGTGGTAAGTAAGTAGTTCCTATAATAATGGGGCCGTTTTTTGTTTCAATTCTTAGTGCTAGTAAATCAGTATCGAAGTCATCTATGATTTTATGAATAATATTACGTTTAATGGCAATTGCTATACCTGCATGTGCTTCATTTAAAAAATTTCTCTGATAAATATTATAACCAAAAAATTTTATTTTACCGTTAGTCCTAGAGGTACTATTGGGAAGTATTATATCTGGGTCAAATTCCCTATAAACATTATATAATTCATTACTTCTAATACTAGTCCAAGCTATTACGTTATGCTGAATGATAGTTAGTTTATTATTATTATTATTAGCCATATTGAATGTAGTAAAAATATAAAGGATAAGTTAATTATTTAAGTTTGAGGAGGAGGATGTTCTCTTATATAGCCCTTGGGCTAATGAATCATAGTGATTTCTTTCTAAATATTGAATTCTGATGTCAGCCAGATCGATTTTATTATGTTCTAGGAAAAGGTGGACTTCATGAGGGTGGTAGCTGCCATTGTGGTAAATATATTTAAGTTTATTGGTCTTAAGTAAAGTGTCTCTAATGACTTCTACTTCTGTATCGGAGGGTAATTAGTCATCAAGTTTTCCTACTATTTTAAAGTTAAGGTCTTTCCTTAGTTCTATTCTCTCTTTCTGCTTAATATCTGACTCTTCATGCTTTTGCTGATCTGCACTATGATTTGAGATCTTTTTTTCAGTTGTTGTACGTTTGGGGACTGTACCTAACGGTGACTGATTGGGCCGTTTTTTTATGGTCTGAGAGGAAGTGTCTTCGTCCATTTTTTCTTCTGTCTCTTCTACTCTTGCTTCTGCCACAGTAGCAGCTACTGGTTCTTTTGTTACAGTTATATTAGTGTTATTAGGGATACTTTTAGGAAGAGTAATCCTTGGTATGCCATTGAGTTCATATATTTCATTAACTTTGGCCTCGAATGACCCAGGATTGATGGAATCCATCATCTGGCCATATACCATGGCACTGATTATGACAGTGGTGATAATCTCTGCGTTTATGGGGAATTTGAGCTCAGGTTGTAATAGTCTGTCTGAGGAGGTATGGGGTTTGGCTGCACCTATCATTTCAGCAAATGAAGGTTTGGGTGTTTTTTTAGCTTTCCTAATCTCTGCTAATTTATATTTTTTCCTCTGCTTCCTTTCTGGACACCCAGCAGCTAGAGTGGAATGCTCACCGGAGCAGTTAATGCATTTCTTAATTCTGGTAGTGCACTTATTTTCATTCCACCTGTGGCCTTCTTGGGCACATTCTGAGCAAATGGTGGTTTCTTTTTTGCGCTCTTTGGTAGAGTGCTCAAAAGAATAGCACTTCATGCATGTGTTTATTTGAATGAAAATTTCCTCCTCAATGTTACTTTCATTGATCCTAATGTTAAAGAGAAGGAGTCCCTGAGATTTTATTTTATTGGCCATGCTAATGTTTTGGAAACGTATCTTGAAGAGATGTTTATTATTAGGGATTCTTATTACTGACTCTACTTTAGTTCCCTGGTTATGTTTCTCTATTTCTGCAATAATTTCATCATTCCCATGAGAGGTAATATACTGGTCAATGCCAAGGATTACTACAGTTCTTTGGGTGTTAAATTCAGGGGGCATTGTGATATCAAATCTTTCTTTGTCAAAGATGGCAGAAACTTCTGGAGAGTTAAGTTTCTCCAGGTTCTCGTCGGCGAGGACAAGAATAAAGCCAGATTGTATGTTTAAGACTTTAAACACAATTATGTTGCTCTGGGCAAGACATGTGAATATGGCATTTCTGCGCCTAGCAGGATCCCCATGGGGATCACGGTCCCTAATACGAGCTCGACCCATTATTTAAGCATTCAGAAAGATGGTGAACATGAATAACAAAAGCAAACAAGATCTTAGATATTATGGATTAAATTTGAGTTATATGTTTATTGGTAACAAACGAGTGCAAAATTTTAAGTAAAGAATGACCGCAAGGAGTATCTTTATGAGTGATAATAATTACTTTAATTAGGCAGTTAAAAGATAGTAGTAGTAATAGATTTCGTGCTTTAGGATTGAGTGGGGAGAGGTTAGGATACTACAAGGCGGTTACTGTGATGTATAGGGACAGTGGACGGTGTTAATTCACCAGGGGCGGAATTCTCCCCTCTGTGCTGCTGGCTTAACCTACCAGCAACACCTGCCCGTAGCTCACAGCAAGCCCAATGCAGAAGCTACAACCACCCAGCAGATAAAAACGGGGTAGTCGCAGCCAGTAAGGTAAGGATGAAAGGTGTTATTAGTGGCTTGTATTCACGTATGTGTGCTGTCAGAGCTCCTAAGAGCTACTGTCAGACGTGCAAGAACACTAATTAGGGAGGGTCTGTGTGTTAGCAGGGCTAATGACAGACGTGTCTGTAGTCAAACTAGTTTCAAGCTGTCCTCTGCAGTCTAATGCAGTGACCAAGTGAACTCTGCCAATGGTAATGCAGTGTCAAATATGACAGTCACAGTGTGCATTCAGTGTTAGTGAACCACACGGTCCCGAGCGGGAACTGATCTGTCGACCTCGCGAATGCGAGGCCAGTGCACTACCACTGTACTAGCCAGTAGAGAGACAAAATACATTACTACTGTCTCTAATTATTCCCTGCTTCCTATATAAGTATATGGTAATCCATTCTCGTCGACAATGAACTATTTTCCCATTTCTATACAATATAAATGAGACGAAGTAAAGAACTTCTCATTGTTTATTGGCGGGCTTCTGAAGAAGAGGTGCTTAGTGACGCAGTAGCGTTAAGTAATATCTATAAATGTTTTTGTTAATGATTGTGACACCACGAAGGGCAAAAAAAAAAAAAAAAAAAATCTACCCTCATCAGGCCTGGGTACGAAGAAAACATAGAGAGAACCAGAGATCGGGAGTGTATTGTGACTTGTTAGATGTGAAGGGATAATAAGACATGTGCAACGAATATCCAAGAATAATCTGTGTTGATGTAGGCATAGAAAGAGAACCGTAACTGAAGGAAGACTTAACATCGAACTGTCCTGGACAGTCTTATTTAAGTCCAACAGCCCCTTCAGGTGTAGTATTGCAACGGGCAGTTGTGCCATGGACCAACCTACTACATGGAATTCTCAATACAATGGAAAATATCTACCTATACAATTGTAAATATTCTTTCTAATGACTAATACAAGAGGAACATAATAATACAAAGTAATTGTATGAATATATGCATACATAACAGCAGGAAAACAGATGGCAATATTGTTGTACATAACGCTTCTTGGCTCGTACAGGCGCAGGAATAAGCATTATGTAATTATCTATGTCAATATTTTTTTTGAATTGAATTGAATTGACAGGTTAATCATGCAGTGTTTCTCAACCTTTTTTAAATTAGGGCGCACTTAAAGAGTAATTAAAACTCTGAGGCGCACCTAATATATCAATAAGATAAAATTATCCATACAATTATAAAACAGGAAAATTATAAGAAGAAAAGGCTCTTGAAATAAGCATGTATATTTAAGACAATACAATATATTATATCAAGTATGCTTGTATGAGACCTGTGCTTGATGTGCTTTGGCAATTTTTTTTTCTATGAGGCCTTATATGTGATAAGCATACTCTTATTTCCTCATCAATACATCTAATATCTGATCTAGTTTTATAATTAATGTTGGTATATGCAGAAAATCCTAATTCACAGAGGTATGATGTGGAGACCTGCAATAAAATATTTAGTGCTTTACGAGCTATTGAAGGATATTCTTCTTTGATGGAAATCCAAAATTGATGAATCGGCATCTTTTTATGTTTGATTTTTAAGTTGGCCCTCACGTTACTTAGGTCAAAGGATTAGCGCTGATTCCTGTACTCAGGTGTCATTATAGCTCCTTCTCATATGCTTTAGGACGGGTTGTCCTATGATTTTATATCAACCATTCACAAGAGAGAGAGAGAGAGAGAGAGAGAGAGAGAGAGAGAGAGAGAGAGAGAGAGAGAGAGAGAGAGAATGAATGACCAATTCAAATACCTTGAGGAAGGGAAAAGGGTAAGAATTATCCATTCCTTATTAAAGATTATAGAAATGAGCATCCAGTTTAAAATATCATATGCTAAAGACTTGACTCGCACATGGGAGGCACGTGCCTATCCATAGTTTTTTTTTTTTAAACATTTGTTTTTATATAAAAAAAAAAATAATAATAATAAATTACACTTTCATTAATTTGGCACCTGGGCCCACCAGTTTTTTTTTTTTTTTTTTTTTTTTTTTTTTTTTTTTTTTTTTTTTTTTTTTACGATGGGATAGGATTTTTTTTTTTTTAGGATGGGATAGGATAGGAGGGGAAAAAAGGGGAGGGAATTAAGGATATAAGGGAATTGGAGGGAAAAGCACGAAAATTAAAGTAAGAGAGAAAAAAGAGAAGGGCAGACCCTCGTGCTAAGTTTTGATCAGTTGAGGAACACTGTTATGGCTAAAACCTTAAGTGCCTCAGATCTCTCTCTCTCTTCTACAGCTAGCATAAATAATGAACTACACTGTATACATACATATATACGTGCACATTTGATAGAAATGAATAGGTATACATAGTGACTCCATATATAAACAGACAAGCACGAAAGCTACAATAAAACGAAATTCACGCAAACAACACTTACAGACGTAAAAATAAACGGTCTTGAAATACATTCGAGACAAGAACCTCTCTCTCTCTCTCTCTCTCTCTCTCTCTCTCTCTCTCTCTCTCTCTCTCTCTCTCCTCTCTCTCTCTTTCCGTATTTGGGGAACTGAAATGACACATGAATCTGTTGAACATGAGACAGATTCTCCTAGTTAATGTCTGGTGTTCTTTGGGAAAAGATCGACTCATAGGACCATTCTTTTTTGAAGAGCATGTTGTTAATGATTATAGCTATTTATAATTGCTGCTAAATTACTTTATTCCCGAGCTTGATCATTTAAAACTGACAGAGAATACAGTATATCCTCAAGATGGTGCACCTTGTTACTTTGCTCTGCAAGTTAGGCAATTTCTTAATGAAAAAAAATCCTAGCAGATGGATGTTTTTTTTTTTTTTAAGAGTGTGACACCGGGACAGGCAGAAACTGCCCTCATCAACAAAAGCCCGGGCACGAGAAAATACCAGGACGAAGGAAAAGAAAAAGGTTAAGGGCAAGGCAGAGATGAGGTAATGTCACACAAAGGAAAACGACAGACAGAAAAAAACAGTTAAAGTAAAGAGGACCCAGAGATATGGAGGACTAGGCTCTGAGATGGCGATAGATCTGCTTTTTGAAGGATGAAAGGTCATAAGAATTAGGAAAGACAGAAGGAGGAAGAGAGTTCCAGAGTCTGGAGGTAGATGGGAAGAAGCAGTCGCTGCACCGACCAATCCGCGAGCTACAAATCTCCACACTGTACCTGTGAGATGAGGCCGCTTGGCGAGTGTTACATGGCCTCGGCAGTGGAGGAGGGATGCAACTCGCCAAGTCATCAGAGCAGCGATGGAAGTAGTAGCGATAGAAAAGCGAAAGGGAAGATACCTTACGGCGAAGAGAGAGAGAATCCAGGTTAGAAGTAAGAGAGGGATCATTAATGAGTCTGACTGCCCTAGATTCAACCTTATCAAGAAGATTAGTAAAGGAAGAAGCACCCAAGATGTGTGAGCAGTATTCAAAGCAGGGGCGGATAAGACCTTTGTAAATTTTAAGTAACTGCAATGAGGAAAAGTAATAACGAAAACGAAACAAAACCCCCAATTTTTTGGATGAAGATTTAGAAATTTGGATTATGTGCTTCCTCTAAGACAAGTTAGAGGCTATATGGATTCCTAATATATTGATAGAGTTAAGAGGGTAAATTTCATTAGTTTCGAAGACAATAGGGTTATCAGGAGGAGAAGAAGATAAAGAGATAGCCAGAAACTGTGTCTTGGAGGCATTGAATTTAACTAAATTTTGAGTGCCCCATTCAGATACTCTCTGCAAATCGGAGTTAAGAGTAGAAGAAAGAGTGATACGAGATTAATTACGAGTAACAGATGAAGGTTGTGAAGAAAAGGCAGAGGAAAAGTGAAGGGTGGAATCATCGGCAAAGGCATGAAGAAGAGAGGAAGATGGGGATTGTAGAAGATCATTGATGAAGAGAAGGAAGAGAGTAGGTGAAAGAACAGAGCCCTGTAGAACACCACTGGTAACAGAGAAAGGGCTAGATGTAGCGCCATCAACAACTACAGATATAGAACGGTCAGTAAGAAAACTGGAAATCAGAGAACAGAAAGAAAGGGTAACGCTATAGGCAGGGAATTTGGCCAACAGAGCCTTATACCAGACTCTGTCAAAAGCCTTAGAGATATCAAGGGCGATGACAAAGGATTCCCCATAGTTCCTCAGAGAAGATGACCATACATGAGTAAGATAGGACAGGAGATCACCAGTGGATCTTGCCTTACAGAAGCCGTAATGGTGATCGGAGATAAGTGAGTTAGATTCAAGGCATTTCAAGAAGTGAGCATTGAGAAAAGTTTCGAAAACTTTAGCAATAGAGGAGGTTAGAGCAATAGGTCGGTAGTTAGAAGGAATAGAGCGGTCACCCTTCTTAGGAACAGGTTGAACTAGAGCATGCTTCCAAGATGAAGGATAGATACTGGTTGACAGAATGAGGCGAAAAAGACGGCAAAGCACGGGAGCCAGTTCATCTGCAAACTCCTTAAGGAACCGTGCACTGATACCATCGGGACCAGATGCCTTGTTTGTCTTTAGTGAGCAAAGAACCTTATGAACTTTGCGTGAAGAAAGGATATGGGAGGGCATAGGGTTAGAGAGGGGAAAAGACTGAGAAACAGGTGCGCTGGAATCGTTGATAGAAGAGTTGGCAGAAAAATGAGAGCCAAAGAGAGTGGCTTTGTCAGTTGGAGAGCAAGCTATAGAACCATCAGAACGAATGAGAGGGGGAAAGCTTGAGTTACAGAGGTTTTTGGCTAAGGACCAAAAGCATTTGTCAGTGGGAGAGGAGTTAAGGTCATCAACTTTCCCTCTTATAAAGGAAGCCTTAGACCTTCGAATCTTAGCTGTACAGCGATTCCTAGCTATAATAAAAGCAGAGCGAGTTAAATCGGAAGGAGAGGCTTGGTAAGATCGGTGAGCCTGATTCCTAGCCTGGATAACCATGGAGCAGGCACGGTCAAACCAAGGTTTAGGGGGAGAGAAAGTTTTTGTAGAAGAGGGGATGTACGCCTCCATTCCCGCGGTCATGATCTCAGCAACTATTACAGCTGCTCGATCAGGGTTGCGGGACCGAAAGCAGTAGTCATCCCATGGAAAGTCAAAGAGAAAGTTATGCAAATTTTCATATTGGGTTCGCTCGAAGTGCCAAAGGCGGTGTTGAGTAGGAGGGATTGGTGGTGGGGGAGCGAAAATGGAAGAGACAGAGATCATGGAGTGGTCAGATTTACCAAGAGGGGAAAGCACAGAATAAGAGTAGTTTGAAGGGTTAGAAGTAAAAAATAGGTCAGGAGTGTTTGCAGCACGTTCGTGACGATCAGGAACGCAAGTAGGATGTTTGATAATTTGCTCCAGATCGTGAGTAATAGAGAAAGCAAGAGCCTCGCTTCCTCCCACATCAGTGTGAGAAGAATGAAGCCACTCACTGTGGTGTACATTGAAGTCTCCAATGTAGAGAACTTCGGCATGTGGGTGAGAAGATAGCAAGGACTCATGGCATGAGGAGAGATAGTCAAAGAAAGATACAAACTCGGTAGAGTTTGGAGAACAGTAGCAGAAGCAAAGGATGATAGTGGTAGTGGAGAGATAGACTTTTAGCCAGAGAACATCAAAGTCAGGAGATTCAAGGTCCATGAGCCTCACAGTAGGAGTGTTAATGTTGCAGTAAGCACAGACACCACCTTTGGAACAAAAACGAGTATACAGATTATAGTGGGAGATTTGGAAAGGGTCAGTGGAAGCATGTATAGACAACTGGGTTTCAGATAGGAGGAGGAGGTTAGGGAGGAAAGTGCCCAAGTGCTGTTCCACGGACGAAAGATTAGAGTTCAGCCCACGAATGTTTGAATAGTGAAGAGTGAAAGAAGCAGATCTATTGGGAGGTGCAAGGTTAAGAGCAGAACCATTACTACCACCAGGCGTGTCTGCCCTCAAACCAATGGTGGAGTCAACACGATCCCTGGAGATTCTTCGCACCCCACTATGCAGGGTACTGGGGGCCATTAGTTGTGAACCTTTCATAAATAATGACAAAATGTGAGGAAAAGGAAAGTAAAAGAGACAGATGTGCAGAATGTTGTGACTTGTCAAATGTAATGGAATAGCAAGAGATGTGTAATGAATATGCCAGAATATTCAGTGTAGATGTAGGCATGAGGAAAGAACCGTCCTGAAAGAAGACTCAACCTGGAACTGTCTGGACCGGTCCAAGTTGCATCCTAATACCTTCAGTCGTAGTCTTTCAACGGGCGGCTAGTGCCATGGCCAACCTACTATGGCCCAGTACTTTTTCCTCAATAATCACCAGATTTGACTGCACTGATTTTTTGTTTTCCTTATGAGGACTTGTGGAAAGTAATGTTTATTCAACTAAACCTCGATCTTTATAGAGGACTTGCAAGCTAGGATAATTGATGTGACTGAAGGTATTACTGGAAATCAGTTAAAACATGTTTTCTGAGAACTACAGAACCGTATTAAAATTCCAATAAAAAGACTTTAAATCTTCTGCGTCTACATCTTTTCCCACTTTTATGTGGGGTCGATGCTGTCGCCTTCTTGCGAAGGACTTGTTTTGGCAGATATAATCGTTAACCTGAGTGCATGCCCTTGCTTACCTCAGACTGTGGCTGGGCGCGAACACTCGACCTGACGACTCAATGTCTCGGACGCTACTGCTTGATCCACGGTGACTACTTGAATACTTTCCTTTATTCTTTTTACAGACTATTTCTATCAATTATAGTTACAAAGCTACAAATATTTTAAATTGCACACGGACTATAAACACACCCAGTATATATATATATATATATATATATATATATATATATATATATATATATATATATATATATATATATATATATATATATATATATATATATATATATATATACACGGTAGCGTACTCGACTCTGAGGCGTCAGGTCGAGGGTTCGCGCCCCGTCACGGTCTGAGGTTAGCAAGGGCATACACTCAAGGTAACGATAACATCTGCCAAAACAAGTCCTTCGCAAGAGGGCAACCGTCTTAGCCCTTGGTAGAAAAGGGAGCCCGTGACGTAAAACCACAACAATATAAATATAAATATATATATATATATATATATATATATATATATATATATATATATATATATATATATATTAATAACACTGAACTGTTAACATACAGTCTAAAATGGTAGGAAAAGCCCATTAAATAAAACAACGAAAATATCTATATATATAAAGTACTTATTAATTTTGTGACCTAAACTGGTTACCTTCTCAAAGTACTT
This sequence comes from Halocaridina rubra, assembly GCA_037179515.1. Classification (NCBI taxonomy): domain Eukaryota; kingdom Metazoa; phylum Arthropoda; class Malacostraca; order Decapoda; family Atyidae; genus Halocaridina; species Halocaridina rubra. The sequence continues at coordinate 451 of JAXCGZ010002909.1, read as the reverse complement.
TGAGAAGGTGACCAGTTTAGGTCACGAAATTAATAAGTACTTTTTATATATATATTTTCATTGTTTTATTTAATGGGCTTTTCCTACCATATATATATATATATATATATATATATATATATATATATATATATATATATATATATATATATATATATATATATATATATATATATATATATATATATATATATATATATATTTATATGTATATATATATATATATATATATATATATATATATATATATATATATATATATATATATATATATATATATATATATATATATATATATATATATATATATTATATATATATATATATATATATATATATATATATATATATATATATATATATATATATATATATATATTGTGGAGGATTTCCTGTGTGTTATTACCCTTCGATCTTATAACCCCCTAAATTCGGAAATCCTGACACGGCT
>JAXCGZ010002908.1:27500-30467 GCA_037179515.1 Halocaridina rubra | reverse complement strand
TTAGGATAAGTTATATATATATATATATATATATATATATATATATATATATATATATATATATATATATATATATATATATATATATATATATATATATATATATATATATATATATATATATATATATATATATATATAATATGTGTATGTGTTTGTGTGTATATATCTGTTAAGCTTAAAAAATAAAGATAGCATAAGCGGCTAACGTGATAATAAAGTCTTAAGTTTGCGAAACCTTTAACATGTTTTTTGGCAGTATAGTAGTGGGTGCCTCATGTAGCACAGGTCCCAGTCATAGGCTGTTAAGAACAGTATTTTAATGTATCAAATTGGTGGATAATTTTTGACTTACATGGTATATGAGCAATTAGTGTAGAACCAGAAATATATACACGGTGAACTGTTTTCTTAAATTACTTTTTAATATCGAAACTTTTGCATTTCCCGACTTCTTTTCATAAACGCAAACAGGGGTTGTAATTTTTCCTAAACCTTGTATTTATTTATCTCAGTAAGTGCAGCAGATGTAAAAGTATTGTATTTTCCTTGAAATAACTATATTTTCGATGGAAACATTATTTTTGTAATTTTAGCAATATTATAATCCATAAAGTGCAGTATGTACATAGCATATGGTGATTGTATGAAAGCTGTGCTACCATTTTCTTTCCTGTATATTATTCATTTATTTTATTAAATTAATACCCCTATATTGGAAGATTCTCCATCTCTAATTTTTGGATATTTTCAGTATTGTATTTTAAAATTGGTTGATGTAACAGAATATGCCTATGCAGCTTTTACAAAATATGTCTGTTTTGTCTGTAGTGTGTTCATAAAGTGTCTGTCAGGTCGACTCATACAGTGAACATAATTTTTTTTATACATTCAGTTACCATGATTTAAGTTACATTTGAAAAATAATCTGTTTCTGTAGAGGAAGAAAGAAGACTGTGTATAAAAGAAAAAAAAAATTATACTTGCCTGTTGACAATCATTTATTAAATATTATTACCATGGATATATGATTAGCAGAGGAAGATAGTTATATGCATTTATCTAGAAACATTAGCTTTTTACACACACACACACACACATATATATATATATATATATATATATATATATATATATATATATATATATATATATATATATATATATATATATATAATATATATATATATATATATATATATATATATATATATATATATATATATATATATATATAATATTGAAACTGAAAATATTGCATTTATTAATTGTTTTGTGCTTATAGTTGGCTTTATAATTTACCAGTAGTGTTCAGCCACTTCGTGTTGTAATGGTCATGTTTATTGATAATTGTATTAGTACTATTCAGTGTGTATATATGACAGTATTCATTACATGCATAAGATTATGCGGATAAAGTACAGGTGTAATTGTATATATTATCGTCTGTATTCAGCAAAATATTTTATATAATATGGTTTTCTCATATTACAGTATTACGTATTTACAGTAATCCTACCCGCTAAAGGAGAGAGATATAATCGCAAAGTTAGTCGACGAATTCTGATTTTCTTGTGCGTCTGTTCAGATGTACAAGAGATTATTTAAATATTAGTGTTGTGATAGTATTTGATCTCATAAATACTCCTCATTATATAGCTTATATATATTACTTGCTTAATTATAAAATTTTAATTTCTATATCATATATCAGGTACTGTATTTCTTTTGAGAAACAAACGTTTATATGAATGTTAGTATTGAAATAAAATATTTAAAATATTTATTTTATCCTTACTCTTTATAGTTGTGAGATTAGACACTATATACTGTATACCTCATTTAAAAAAAAAATTATATATATATATATATATATATATATATATATATATATATATATATATATATATATATATATATATATATATATATATATATATATATATATATATATATATATATATATATATATATATATATACTGTATAAAAAAATAAGCTGAATTGCCAGTATATTGTATATTAGATATAATTTCATGAAATTCTATGAATATGTTATTGATATTATAGAAACTATTCTCTGAGCCTGGAGGATAATATGAAGCAGGTTTTGCCTAATAGTTTATTTTAGTTTTACTATATAAATTAATTATTCTGTATAAAAGGTCTTGTTAAATATATGTTATTACATAGAGCAGTTGTATATACATTTTCCATTTTAAATGTTATGAATATTATGCGTGACTCTGTTTTGTAGTTTAATATACTGTATTTTGTGATAAGATGTCATACATGTGTACTCGTTAATGTGTTTAAGAGATATACCACTTTATATGCAAAGGTATTTACAATTATACTTTGCTATACCTTGGTAGGTACTAACATAACCAGCTTGATTTGGGCTTTGATAATCTGAGCTTTTGTGAATTTAATATGGAGTGTAATCTCTGAGTAGTGGATTAAAATAATATTTGAGTTTAGTTTGACAAATGAGCACACTTACGTGTGTGGGTTGGTAGCGTGCGTGACTTTGATTTGTCAGATCGTTGGTTCGAGACCCTCCACAATCTGAGGTTAGAGAGGGCATTCTCAGATTAAGAGTAGCACTTCCAAAATCCAAAATCCTTCTTTGGAAGTCAAAGTCTTTGTCCTTAATAGAAAAGGAAGTCCGTGACATAAAATAGGATCACTGGGCTTCAGTAGAGCTTAATCATCAGTTTTGAGATCTCTATATACAGTGGCCCCATTCCCCTTTGCGAGCCAAGACTCACCTTAATCAGGCTACCCATTTAAGAATTTTAACTGTATAAAAAAAAAAAAGATGAAGAGGTTGCTTTTTAGAGATGGATATGTGTGCTGCTGTTTCTACTGTGTATACACCCTGTGTTAACAGTAATATACTATGTTTTACATATATTTGGATGTTGGTTTTAGTTTTAATATGTTCAGATATATTTTGATGTTAGAG
>JAXCGZ010002908.1:7500-22500 GCA_037179515.1 Halocaridina rubra | reverse complement strand
CTGCTTATAAACCACTGAATATTAACCAGAGAACGGAGAATGATATAATTCGTAAGTGAATGAGTAGCAGAGAGTAAAATTAACTGGTTGCATATACCGTATATATATATATATATATATATATATATATATATATATATATATATATATATATATATATATATATATATATATATATATATATATATATATATATATATATATATATATATATATATATATATATATATATGTACAGTTTCTAACATATACTGCATAATTAGCATGCACATAACGTGGAATAGTTGAAACGGCATTAATCTTAAAAAAATAATTAAAAAAATTACATACTTTAAACTCTGTGACCTTTTCAAATGCAAAATATTACTGACACACAATAACTATATACAATATCATATTAAATCACTGTATCACAGTTGTAAGTAATATATATTAGAGTTCTCGTATAACTTATCAAGAAACTTAATTTCATTTTGATTATAAGATAGACTAGTGCTGTATAACTGAAATAAATAAAAGTTCAACACAAAAATGCAATGTAAACTATTCTAAATTTAAACGGAATCTAACCATTGTAGGTACATCACCTTCCTTCCTTTGTAATACTATATGCAAACACCGATTTTGCTTTGCAATTACAAAAAGCATATATAACGAATGAATGTTTACTTTCATTTATATTACCTTCTTGACATAACTGGAGAGAGTATGCACAGCTTACTCTTAATGTGGCATGCAACATTTTCGATTTGTACACGTTTGCCACCATTAATGAATTCTAATAAACTTAACCAGTGATTTTATTTTGTATTATTGGATTAAGGCACTGATATATAAACCAGATTAAGAAAGGAATGTAAAATATTTTTGACATCTGTAAAATAAGTTCACATCAGATAAATCCCCTTCTGGTCTCATGTCTAGTACCTCTTGCTAAGAGGAGGGAGTCTCACGTTGTACCTATTCCTCGGAGGATACATTCCAGCCCCCTGAGGTGGGGTTGCCAGCAAATCTCGTGTCACAGGACTCCGGACATCGCTTCCGTTAGACAGAGAGACAAGGGAGAGGTCGTCTCTACTAGTACTGGGATGGTTTGTACGTATCGGAGCTCTTTGCTGTCCCGAATTTTCTGCGTTCGCGGAAAAACTCGTACTGTGCCTTCGGCTACGGTTCTGACTCCGACTCCTGTTATTTACTGCATTCCCGTAGGAATCTGAAGGCACATATGCTTTCGGATCTCGTGTCCAAGAGTCTCCAGTAGTGCCAGTTCCTGGGGAGGGTACTGGCAAAACTCCATTCTCTAAATTACCTGACTTCTTGCTCTCAGAGGAAACTGTCGACACAGGGCTTTCGTTCCAAGCGTTAGCAGCACCAGGGGGGGTTTTATCATCTGGTCGTGCATACCTACTCCAGTTGGCTCTTTGCTAGTCTTTTAGTTTAATCTGCTCTAAACTACGTCTACTTTCGTCAATGCTCCTCTCCTCTACACTAGCAATGTGAGCAGCGGACATTGCTGAGCTGCAAGCACTGGGAGACTGAGTCTGACTGTGCATTTCCTTAGCAACACCGTACACATGAGTAATGTCTGGCCTCTTGTCAGGTTCTGGGTTGATGCATGCATCTACCAAGGTTCGTAGCTGATAAAAAAAAAAGAGGAGTAATTAGGGTCAAATGTGTTACCTAACATTGCATATATGGTAAGTTAATTTAAAACAAGATTTAATATATTTACATAGAAAACGCAGATCACTAGCAAATCATCTTTATGCATTCTCTTAAAGTAAACAATTTCATGTACTTCCAATAATACAGTTAACTCAAATATCACCATCTTAGTAGCAATGGACTCCAGAGCACAGGAATCAAGTCAACAAAATAACATTGTATAGTCCCTAAGGCAAAGGTAAATAGAATTCTGCACCTGCATTCCCTGCATGTCGCAATAACCAACTAAAAAAGGAGAGTGGAGTGACAAGATGCCATTCTCTTCCTCCCTGTAATTTTGCCTTGTCATAATAACTGAGGGAGGATGAAGTCTTGTTACTTACCTTTCTTAATTAGTTGTGGCCACCCTATTGGCTTCAGTGGTATATGGTACTAAGTTAATATTAAATATCAAGAATATTACCTGGCCCATTCAGAGATAAGTTATAAACACAAAAAAATTTTAAAACCAAAGAGTTTTAAACGAATGTAACCCACTTGGCCAGAATAATGATCAGACGGAAGCGGAGGATAATCGCACGTCTCGATCTTTTTACATAAAGAGTAGAGGTTCATTTTATCTCCATAAAATGGGCTTTGTAAAGCAGCCATCTGAAACCGTGAAAAAAAGAATAAAAATAATGACAGTTGAGTTTTAGCCTCAGAGAGTTTCAAGGCAGTTCCACAAAGCTGAGTTTTTCTCTTAATACCAAGGCAGAAAAAATATAAAAATGTACAGCACTTTACAAATATAAAACGTAGTATCACACAGCTTAAAATCTAGTTCACCTGGATGACTGTAAAATTATACACAGGTAGTTTTTTCTTTTGAATCACTACAAAATGAAGATAAAGAATTCGATAAAAATTAAGAAAACAGCGTTCAATTACAGTAAAGTGTGTCAGTAAATAAATAAAATAATTTACCTCATACAACAAGCATCCAAGAGACCAAATATCACTCTTAAAATTATAACCATGTTCATGAATTCTCTCAGGACTCATGTAATAAGGCGTTCCCACTAAGGAATGAGCGGCAGTCGTTTTGGAACTGAAAAATCGACCCAGACCCAAGTCACCTAGTTTGACCACACCCTGAGCAGTGATAAATACATTGGCTGGTTTGATATCTGGAAAAAAGGGATCAATGAAGAAAACATAATTTATATCTAGAAAATCTTATTTCACACTGGGGATCATCATAGCCCAATCAACAGAGTACTAAACTCAGGAGGTGATGGACTTATTTTTCAACTAATGGCAGGGCATCCACCTATATTTCCCCATCTTCAATCCATCAGTGTCCAGCCCCAAATGGGAATTAATAATGACACGCAAAACATAAAAAAACATCATATTTCATACAGTTTATACATTTTTCTTATTTCTGACAATAAGAAAGAATTATACTGAAGATCCTGCATGTCGTATGAGGCGACTATAAGGAAAAGGGAAGCCGGTCTGGCAATCCCTCACTTCCTGGACTAATTTACTTCAAGCAAATACACTGATGGAAGAGGCGAAGGCAGGAGGAATACTATAATGATCCTCTGTTATACTGATTCTTTTGTTACAGTTATGGCCACCCTGCTAGCTTCTGCAGTACATGGAGTTGTATTTAAAAACAATCTATAATGTCTCTTATATTTCTCTCAGTAACGGTACTGTACTGCAATACCATCTACTGTACTTAATATTTATCTAACAAAGTCTGTTGCATACAACAGATAATCAATCAGGGGACCACCATAGCATAACTGGTAGAACGCCTACAGCGGGTGGATAGGAAGGGCATCCAGCCTTAATTTCCCAACTTCAATCCTTCTATCTCCACCCTCAAATGACGACTAATAGTGATATATAAAAAAAAACTGATATTCAATGTATTGATAACAAATAATCTTACCTCTGTGCATGATTCTCTTTGCATGCATGTGATCGAGAGCTGAACAGAGCTGAACAAAATATTTCCATATAGTTCTTTCAGGGATTAACCTTTGTTGCTTGCGGAAGTGTCTTATCATGCGTGATAGGTCACCTGCATCAGCTAACTCCAGCACAATATTTAGCTCATTATCTTCTATGAATGAAGCTAAATACTGTATGATATTAGGATGGTTTAATTTCTGAAAAATAGACATAAAATATTATACTTAATTTGCATGTATAGTTTCTATAATCATTTCATGGTATAGAGAGAGGTCGTAAGGTATGTACGTACACTCCAGTAATCTGGAATTTTGTTATGGTCTGGAAATGAACAACACAGTCTGAAAGATCTTGCATTCCTTCAGAGATGTCCACTGTATACTTGTATATTAATTAACTTACATGATAGACAGGTATGAGCAGTCATTCCAGAAGATATGCAAGTGTGAGTCAACCATTAAAGTGTACTGCTTTATTCACATTATAAGGTATGGCAAAAAAAACTATTCTATTAGGCAGTACTTGAAAACTCAATTTAAAAGTTAAAAAGTAATAATATAGAAAATTACATGACAACTCAATTTAAAAGTTAAAAAGTAACAATACAAAAAATTGTCCTAACTAAAAGGAAGGTATTTTTTTTGTAAAAAGAAAATTATCTTTAAACATGACAGAGTTATTGCTGGAAGTTTTACTCTGCTAGAGTATATTAAGTCGCTAAGGCTTGGAACCCACCATACTCCAAGCTCCACTCAGGTGAATATTGAGATATCTTAATTTTGAGCTTTTTGAGGCTATGGAAACTTAGGATATAAATGCATTATCAGTAAATATAGAGAAACTGGTCTTCACAAACTTGGATGCAGTAAAAGGTGGCAGTGCTTTAATAAAATTTCTACATTAGAATGAATATAGAAAACAAGACCTGCATCTTATTTTGGAATATTTCAGATTCTGGAAAGGAAAGGATAAGCAAATGCACGTTATTAAAAATGAGAAATTATTGGTGAAACTGATCCTTCACAAACCTAGATTTATGAAAAGGTCTTAATGCTTGTTCTCAGTCTCTACATTATATTGATATTCACATATGTAATACATTAGGCACTGTGTGCTAAACTAACCTGTAAAAGATTTATTTCTTTCATGCAATCTAATCTGGCTTTGGAATCCATCATCTCGAAGATCTGGACTTTTTTCAAGGCCACTACTGCCTGGTCGATCCGGCATCTTGCTTTATACACAACACTAAATTGGCCTTTCCCTATCTTCTTCTCGATGTCAAAGTTCGAAAGAGTTCCATAGATGGAGTCGCTGGAGGAGAGCTTTATGAGCTCTGATGCTGCATCCATCACTTATATGTAAAGACTCACGTCAGTAAGACATCTGAAACATGAAAAATAATACCGTAATATGTAAGAAATTAAATGTTTATAAATTCATAGACAGTGCAATCCATCACTGGCCCCACATCAGGGGTACAATGACAAAAAACTCAAATACACTGAAAGTCGTCATCTGCATTTTAAATATTACATCAGCTATATGAGAAAATAAGAAACAGTACTGCACATTATGTAAGTGATACAAATATCAAAAATTCAAAAACAAATATATAGGCTCATCAGTAATGCATCTGAAAAATTAGAAGTACTGATATTAAAGCAAGTTAAAAAAATCACATATATTCAGCCAAGATATAGTATAATGTATATAAAACAATTAGCATAGTTACAAACTCTGTAATGATGAGTAGTGGCAGCAGCATTATTGGTACAATAGTACCTCTGAAATTAATTATCATTTAAGAGGCAATGGTAATGGCCACTGCAGTTGAGTGGTAACGCTTGCGACTCTGATTTGTCAGGTCGTGGGTTTGCGTCCCGCCACCATCTGAGGTTAGAAGGGCTTTCACTCAAGGTAACTGTCGCATTTGCCAAAAGTAAAGTCTTTTCCAAGAAGGCACCATCCTAGCCCATTGTAGAATAGAGAGTCCATGGCGTAAAACTGATCAGTGACAATATAACATCTTTACAAAACTGGGATTAGCAAACACCACAGGGTAAGAATATTAATAAGAATATTGATGTACAGTATAATTACACTGAAAAAAAATCTAGATATTTAAAGAACACTACTAAATATGGGTAATACTGAGTGGGAAATTAATTTCAAGTGAGAAAAATTTCTGGAATAATAAGACAAATGGATATTTTTACGATTACACCCGTCGTATCCCCGACTAGTTTATGATATATATATATATATATATATATATATATATATATATATATATATATATATATATATATATATATATATATATATATATATATATATATATATATATATATATATATATATATTATATATATATATATTATGAATTTTTAGGTGTATTGAACGAATCTAGCCTTTAAAATTGTCTTAAATCACTCGTTTTTAGGTTAGGTTAAGTTAGATTAAATTAGATTTGGAGTAATTTCCGATGGTTTTGCAAATCTGATTCTTTGAAGAAAAAAAAAAAGGAAAATAACAAACTTCATTACAAGGAAGACGGGTGTAATAGTAAAAATTTACAGAGCAATGTATTATTGCACTATGACACAAGTCACATTAAATTATATTCAAGTTGCACTTGCATGGTGGAGATTCTCTGCTAGGTAGGACAGTTCATTCCCGTTTGAAAAATATATTAGAAAAACACATATGTATTCTAGATTCCAAATAACGTGTATCAGAGCAATCTTACCCTATTACTGAAGCCTTCAATGCAGAAAGAAGGCACTATAATGAATATTTTTCCCAATTAATAGTAAAGTATGATCGTCAACATCACACACTTTGAGTACTATTTGTTCGTATTCTCTCTACTGTCTTCGTATAAATTTTTAAAATTATTAGTGCCATATTATCAAAGACTAAAACTTAAAATAAAATATTTAAAATATATTCCATATATTTAGTAAACATAATAACAAATTTAATTATTAAGTATTACATAGTGTTAGAAAAAAGGGTTAAGTATAATGTAGTGACTCATTCGAACATTGTTCCTCCGTAAAATGTAAACACTCTTGAATCATCCACAGTCGCTGATTGCACTTGGGATGGGGAGGATGGCGGGTGTATCTTCATAAAATGTCACATAAACTGACTTAACAATCAGTTAGATCAATGAACAAGACTCAAAAGCATATGAAATGGGGGTAAGGCTTACATGAATATATATTCTGTGATTATATATCTATTAATCCTTCCCCAAATGCAAAACATCGCAAGTAGGAAAAAAAATCCTCAACTATATTCTAGCGAGATGCGCGTTGAACGACTTCGTCAATTATTGCCGAGTTCTTAACATACATGTTCTCTGTCATTTCACAACATCTTTGAAAATTCTTTGCATGACCAGGCACTTACTAATGGAAGACTCAAAAATAAAATACAGGTAATTTATTTCATAACCTGTAACACGGTTATGCACGAAAATCATTATATTATAAATATAATGTTAGGTTTGTATTTTCCTCAGCAATTTTTCTGAAAATTATATATTCCATATACTACTACTACTAGTAGTAGTAATAGTAATAATAATAATAACAACTAATAGTTGTTGTTGTTGTTCTTCTTCTTCTTCTTCTTATTATTATTATTATTATTATTATTATTATTATTATTATTATTATTATTGACACAGTGCATGGTTGTTTGTATGCTAAGTAGGTGTGGCTGGAACTTTTCTAGTCAAATATGAATTGATCGAAAAGCGTAGCTTATATGTTACGCCCTAAACATAAACTTAATTTCATACCGCCTCTCTCTCTCTCTCTCTCTCTCTCTCTCTCTCTCTCTCTCTCTCTCTCTCTCTCTCTCTCTCTCTCTCTCTCTCTCTCTATCTATCTATCTATCTATCTATTTGTCTGTATAATAATAATAATAATAATAATAATAATAATAATAATAATAATAATAAAAGTAATAATAATTATAAGGGCATAAAAAGGAGAGATTTTTATAGAAAAATGTATTGATTATTGACCTTATCTCTATTTTTATCAGAAGGGTCACGGATGCTTATTAATATTATTATAGTGCCATGCTAGTGTTTTTATTAAGGTCAAGGACAGCTAGATTTATGATAATAATTGTAATAATAATAATAATTATTATTATTATTATTATTATTGTTGTTGTTGTTAGCATTATTATTAGTATCATTATTGTTATTATTATTATTTTTAACATTACTATTATTATTCTTATTATTATTACTACTACTACTACTAGAGGAGTTGCATGGATCCACGTGTATATATTAAAATTAAATAACCAAAGAACGCAAATAACAAGCAATGCAAATTACTGCCATTTTCACGTACTTAAGCACAGGTTATTAAGTGTTAATCACCTGGGGAGAGAGAGGAGAGAGAGAGAGAGAGAGAGAGAGAGAGAGAGAGAGAGAGAGAGTGTAGTCATCGAATTGACCTTTAAAAAAATTCTTTGTTTGACGTGGATTGCTCAAGAATTGATTCCACAATGGAGTAGGACCACATACACTTAGAATAGCGAGGAGGGGAGAGGAAAAATTGTAAATATACTGAAGGAAGGAGACCAAATGCACATAGAATGTTGAAGAAGGGGAAGAAGAACACTAAATACACTTAGGAAGGAGACCGCATACACTTAGAATACAGTAGACGTGGGAGGAAGTATAGTAAATACACAGAAGGAAGGAGACCAAATGCACATAGAATGTTGAGGAAGGGGGGGAAGAACACTAAATACACATAGGAATGAGACTGCATACACTTAGAATACAGTAGATGTGGGAGGAAGTATAGTAAATACACAAAAAGAAGGAAACTAAATACACTTAGAATACCAAGGAAGGGAGAGGAAGAATTATTAATACACAGAAGGAAGAAGACCACATACACTTAGAATACCGAGGTGGTGAGAGGAAGAATTGTAAATACACAGAAGGAAGAAGACCAAGTACTACACTTAGAACACCGAGGTGGTGAGAGGAAGAATTGTAAATACACAGAAGGAAGAAGACCAAGTACACTTAGAATACAGTAAAGATGGGAAGGAGAATTGTAAATTTTCAAATGGAAGGAGACAAAATACACTTAGAATACCGGGCAAGGGGGTAGAGAATTGTAAATACACAGAAAATAGGGGACCACATACACTTAGAATACCGTAGTGGTGGGAGGAAGAATTGTAAATACACAGAAGGAAGGAGCACCAAGGAGGGGGAGGAAGAATTGTGAATACACGGAAAGAGGGAGACCACATACACTTAGAATACCGGGGAGAGGGAAAGATTTGTAAATACACAGAAAATAGGGGACCACATACACTTAGAATACCGAGGAGGGAGAGGAAGAATTGTGACTACACGGAAGAAGGGAGACCACATACACTCAGAATACCGGGGAGAGGGAAAGACTTGTAAATACATAGAAAATAGGGGACCACATACACTTAGAATACCGAGGAGGGAGAGGAAGAATTGTGAATACACGGAAAGAGGGAGACCACATACACGTAGAATACCGGGGAGAGGGAAAGACTTATAAATACACAGAAAATAGGGGACCACATACACTTAGAATACCGCAGAGAGGGAGAGACAGAATTGTAAAAACTCAGAAAGGAAAAGTCCAAATACACTTTGAATACTGTTGAGGAGGAAGAAGAATTTTAAATACACCAAAAGACCTAATGGTCTCAGAACTTAAAGGGAAAAAATAAATAAAACACACGTTCTAAATTCTGAGGAAGAAGGCCTGATAAACTTAGTGTATCAAAGTAAAAGTGTTTGATATGTCGTCCTCACACAAAAAAAATTACCTCAAAGAGAAATCATACATGTAACATCAGACCTGACCTTTAAGAATAATGATGATAGTTTTAGAGGATTGGAAAGACCTGAACATCGCAAATATGGGCACTTGCCTAACTGTGACTTTTTCCCTCTCTTAACAACAAATTCCATAAACAAAAGTATGGTATTACTATGGGCGTAGTCTCCATGGCAAAATGGTAGCGTCCGCGAGTCTGAGGCAGCAGGTCGAGGGTTCGCGCCCCGTCACGGACTGAGGTTACTAAGGGCATACACTCAGGGTAACGATTACATCTGCCAAAACAAGTCCTTCGCAAGAAAGCAACCGTCCTAGCCCTTAGTTGAAAAGGGAGTTCGTGACGTAAAACCGAAACCAAACCAAACCATGGTATTACTATGGGCAACTCTAGCTAGTAATTACTTCGTGTATGATGAAGACAGATGGCTCGATGAATGTGACCTTCTCCCTAAACCTACATGTAAAAATCTTCGCAAATGTGGCACTATTAGTCATCAATATTGGGGTGGACACAGACAGTGCATGGCTGGGAAATTAAGGCTGGATACCCTTCCTAGCACCCCACGGTGGGTTCAATCGCAGACTTGTCCTGCCGTGGTCCCTTCCTCCTTTAATCCTACAGGTAGAGTTTATGACATATTAGTCATAGTTAAGTCTCCAGAACATGCTAAGAGGTTCTGCAAGGATTTGAAAAGTAAACATCATTGATTAAAACTTATTAAATTAGAGAATTTTTTTTTTTTTTTTTTTTTTTTTTTAGTCAAGACTTATACTTTGAGATTATACTATGTTGTATATAGCAAATATAGAGTCAATAGTTTAAGTATAAACTGTCTTAGTGATTGTTATAAAAACTGGAAAAAATAATAGATAGATAATAAATTAATATTTAAATTGAAGAGATTGTCTTCTTAGCTTTACTCTAAAGAGCTTTTTGATTGACATCCTCATATAAGGTGTTTTATAATGAATTTTGCTAGTGAATGTTTCTAAAATGTGTGTGTGTGTGTGTGTGTGTGTGTGTGTGTGTGTGTGTGTGTGTGATTACCTAATTGTGTTTACGGGAAAGAGCTCAAAGCTCATATCTTCCCGTCTCCTGATCGGTTCCATTTTCTACTTAGTGATACTTATCATACTTAGTGATACGTGATTACCTAATTGTGTTTACGGGAAAGAGCCCAAAGCTCGTATCTTCCCGTCTCCTCATCGGTTCCATTTTATACTTAGTGATACTTATCATACCTGTCCTTAAAACTATGGATTGAGATATCATTAACTACCTCCTCGCTTAGCCAATTCCAATTATCAACTACTCTTACACTGAAAAAGTATTTCCTTACATCCTGCAAAGAAGTTTTCTTACGAAGCTTCAAACTATGACCTCTAGTTCTAGAGCCAGCCATATCAAAATATCGATCCCTATCCACTCTATCATAACCATGAAGGAATTTAAACTCTGTCACCATATCCCCCTCACTCTTCTAGCTTCGAGTGATGGTAAGTCTAATTCCCTCAGCCTCTCATCACAACTGAGATTGCGTATTTCTGGCACCAGTTTCGTGGCATGTCTTTGAACTTTTTCAAGCTTGGCTATGTGCTTTTTCAAGTGCGGATTCCAAAAGGGGGCTGCATATTCGAGTTTTGGCCTCACATAGGTTACATAAATATTTCTGAACATTTCCTTGTCCATGTGCCTGAAGGCTACCCTTACATTTGATAAGAATGCATATGCTGCCCTTACTATACCATTTATATGTATTTCTGGAGACAAATCTACCAGTCTGTTTACTCCTAGATCTCTCATTTTCTGTCTCTTGAAGTTGTACTCCAGCCACCGAGTAGTCAAGCTTGGGCCTTCTTGCACTTGTACCCATTCTCTTACCTTACATTTTGAAGTATTGAATTTCATTAGCCACTTTTCTGACCACTCATGCAGATTATTTAGATCCTCCTGAAGTTCTCTACCATTGTTCTCGTTTTTTACTTTCTTCACAATCTGTGCATCATCTGCAAACATATTCATGAATGAATTTACACACTCTGGTAGGTCATTTACATATACAAGGAACAAAAGTGGCCCTAAAACTGAACCCTGTGGAACTCCACTACTAACTCTTCTCCATTCAGACACTGAGTGTCTTACTCTAACCCTCTGTTCCCTTCCTTCTAAGTAAGTTTTTATCCATTCCAAAACATTTCCACCTATTCTAGCCATTGATTGCAGCTTCCTAATAAGTCTCCCATGTTGAACAGTGTCAAACGCTTTCTGGAAGTCTAGGAATATGCAATCTGCCCAGCCCTCTCTTTCCTGTAAGATTTGGCTTACCTCATCATGAAATTCTAATAAGTTTGTTACTGTTGATCTACCCTCTCTGAAGCCATGTTGCCTCACTGACAAAAAGTTGAAGGATTCCAAGTGAAGAGAGATATGTTTCCTTAGTAGTTTCTCCATAACTTTGCAAACTATGCTGGTCAAGGAAACTGGTCTATAGTTCAGAGCCGTATCCCTCCTTCCCTTTTTGAAGATAGGTATCACATTTGCTTGTTTCCAGCATCTTGGAATCTCCCCCGACTCCAGTGACTCCTTAAATATGATACTTAGTGCCACTGATATTGTGTTTGCGCATTTTTTAAGCACATGAGGGGATATGTCATCAGGACCTGTAGCTTTATGAACATCTAAATCCATCAGCGCTTTGCATACCTCTGTGGCTGTAAGGTTGATGTTCTCTAATACCGGCCCTTGAGCTTCTATCACTGCAATCTGAGGGGGTGGGGTATTTTCTACTGTAAATACTGACTGAAACTCCTTGTTCAATTCTTTGCAGATCTCTTCATCCGTCTCAGTGATGCTTCCATCCGCTCTCTTTAGCCTTAAAACCTGTTCTTTTACCTTCAGTTTTCCTCTGATAAAGCTGTGGAAAAGCTTAGGATTTTCTTTAGCCTTCCTGGTGATGTCCCTCTCATAGTCTCTCTCTGCCTCTCTCCTTTTACTTAGGTAGTCATTTCTTGCTCTTTTGTAGGTTTGCCAGGCATTTATGTTTTTTCTCCTCCTATACCTTTTCCAGCATTTGTCTCTCCACTCCTTAGCTCTTTTACACCCATTATCGAACCATTTCTCTCTGGCATGAATTACACCTACTTTGGTGACAGGTATGCAGCAATCTACTATCTTCCCATATTTCTCACAAAAGATGTCATACATTTCTTGTACAGATTTGTTGTAAAATAAGGTTCTCCAGTCAATAACTGCAAAAAGCTCATTCATTTTGATGTAATCTCCTTTCGGATAGTTCCTCCTCATGTCCTCAGTGCCTCTACTCTCAGGAAGAATGTCTTCAATGATATACTCCATCAACAACACACAGTGGTCACTCTTTCCAATTGGTGGTTCATACTCAATTTTTTCAATATCCAACACATTATCTGTGAACACTAGATCAAGTAGTGATGGCTCATCCCCACCCCTGGCCCTTGTTGGTTCCATTACATGTTGGTGTAGGAAATTCCCTTGTACGCAATCTAGGAATCTTGCCCCGAATGAGTCCTCACCACTGTGTGGGTCAAAATTTATCCAATCTATCTCTTTATGATTAAAGTCTCCCATAATCAAAATCCTACATTTTTTTTCCCGTGCCATGTTAACAACTGAGTTTATGACTTCAATAGTACCTATATGACGTGTGTGTGTGTATGTGTGTGAGTTCTTGTCAAGATACTCAGACAAATATATAATATTTTTTTAACCAGAATATAATAAGCTATTTTTCCCCGGAAATACCCTAGCTCAGTCGATAAAGCACCTGTCATTCACCCAGGAAGTTCCCATTTCAACCCTCTCTAAGGTGCCTCATGCAACTCTTCTCTTCGCATTATTCCAGAGTAATTTATCCAATCTATTGTTAAGACGAATTAAGTCATTATACTAGTTAGTGTTATTCTTTACTACCCGAACCTTTGCAATTATATAATCAGAAATAATGGACAGAGAGAGAGAGGAAAAAAAATAGGATATTATTATTGTTACAAGTGGTAGTAGTAGTAGTGGTGGTAGTAGTAGTAGTAATAATAATAATAATAATAATAATAATAATAATAATAATAATAATAATAGTAGTAGTGATAATATAGGTATTATTATTATTATTATTATTATTATTAGTAGTAGTAGTAGTAGTAGTAGTAGTAGTAGTAGTAGTAGTAGTAGTAGTAGTAGTAGTAAAATGCGACCTTCGTGAAAAAGCTTAAAAAACTTACCAATTCCGTGACAGTATAATCGATTAACACATATTAACATACATAAATATGTGTACATATATACTCTGTGACATGTCCAAGGATACTGTAGTCCCTATGTATGTATACTCAAGTGCACTTATGTAATTATAATCTGTTTACCTAAATGTATTTAAGTCATTATATCTACTGGAAAAAGCCTTTGGCATGTTATTCCCCGTCTCCTAGCTATTTTCATGTTGTATTTATTGATGCCTCTGGTCTCTATATTGACAAGAGCCTTAACCCCCTTATAAGGGGGTGGCTTAGCCAGGGCAAAAACTTGACTCATGTCGGAAAGAATTACAAAGGTTGGGATTTCCAGTTCCCTCGCTACGCCCCATTTAGTCGACATTTACGACACGCAGAGAAACAAGGAGGTGTTCTTGCCCCTTAAATATGGAAAGGCATTTGGTGTTTAAATGTATATGTGAGTCTTGAGATAGAATGATAAAGGAAGTTTAACATGGTTTAGGCTAAGAATGAGCTCGCAGAGGCCTTCCCTTAAAACCACTACTTCAGTATCTAGGCATGACTTATGGGACATTAGATCATAATTTTAGAAACCTTGTCCCTTTGCTCGTCAATACTCGAACATTAAAGTATTAGAGAGAGAGAGAGAAACAAGGTTGATATAAGGGGTTATTATGTCTGTAATAGGATTATATTCTTAAAAGGCAAATTTTGAGGAAATAATATTGCTAGACAGAAAAATGGATAGAGCGATGGGTAGATAGAAAGAGAGACGGATAAGTAGGTGGGTAGATAGAAAGAGTGATAGATAAACAGAGAGAGTGATATGGGTAAATAAATGGATAGATAGATACGTAAATAAGTAGGCAGAGATAAATAGATAGACAGATAAAGAGAGACCTGAAATATGAGACAGAAAAAACAGATATAAAAGAAACAGAAAAAAATAAAGATAAAAAATTGTGACACTTAAATTGACAATAATAACTTACATGAATATGCAATTAATTAATTTAACTTAAAAATAAAATGCCTGAATTATCTTCCATGATTAGATTTAAGGATTAGATACCTAAATGTGCAATTATCTCTGAAGATTATCTTCTGGGATGCAAAAACCTACCAATTAACCCAATTATTTTGCAGCACTGCAGTATCAGACCTTAACAGTTAGCTGTTATTCTTCTTCTTCTTCTTATTATTATTATTATTATTATTATTATTATTATTATTATTATTATTATTA
>JAXCGZ010002908.1:0-2500 GCA_037179515.1 Halocaridina rubra | reverse complement strand
AGTGTCAAACGCTTTCTGGAAGTCTAGGAATATGCAATCTGCCCAGCCCTCTCTTTCCTGTAAGATTTGGCTTACCTCATCATAAAATTCTAATAAGTTTGTTACTGTTGATCTACCTTCTCTGAAGCCATGTTGCCTCACTGACAAAAAGTTGAAGGATTCCAAGTGAAGAGAGATATGTTTCCTTAGTAGTTTCTCCATAACTTTGCAAACTATGCTGGTCAAGGAAACTGGTCTATAGTTCAGAGCCGTATCCCTCCTTCCCTTTTTGAAGATAGGCATCACATTTGCTTGTTTCCAGCATCTTGGAATCTCCCCCGACTCCAGTGACTCCTTAAATATGATACTTAGTGCCACTGATATTGTGTTTGCGCATTTTTTGAGCACATGAGGGGATAATGTCATCAGGACCTGTAGCTTTATGAACATCTAAATCCATCAGCGCTTTGCATACCTCTGTGGCTGTAAGGTTGATGTTCTCTAATACCGGCCCTTGAGCTTCTATCACTGCAATCTGAGGGGGTGGGGTATTTTCTACTGTAAATACTGACTGAAACTCCTTGTTCAATTCTTTGCAGATCTCTTCGTCCGTCTCAGTGATGCTTCTATCCGCTCTCTTTAGCCTTAAAACCTGTTCTTTTACCTTCAGTTTTCCTCTGATAAAGCTGTGGAAAAGCTTGGGATTTTCTTTAGCCTTCCTGGTGATGTCCCTCTCATAATCTCTCTCTGCCTCTCTCCTTTTACTTAGGTAGTCATTTCTTGCTCTTTTGTAGGTTTGCCAGGCATTTATGTTTTTTCTCCTCCTATACCTTTTCCAGCATTTGTCTCTCCACTCCTTAGCTCTTTTACACCCATTATCGAACCATTTCTCTCTGGCATGAATTACACCTACTTTGGTGACAGGTATGCAGCAATCTACTATCTTCCCATATTTCTCACAAAAGATGTCATACATTTCTTGTACAGATTTGTTGTAAAATAAGGTTCTCCAGTCAATAACTGGAAAAAGCTCATTCATTTTGATGTAATCTCCTTTCGGATAGTTCCTCCTCATGTCCTCAGTGCCTCTACTCTCAGGAAGAATATCTTCAATGATATACTCCATCAACAACACACAGTGGTCACTCTTTCCAATTGGTGGTTCATACTCAATATGTGTGTGTGTGTGTGTGTGTGTGTGTGTGTGTGTGTGTGTGTGTGTGTGTGTGTGTGTGTGCTGAATTGCCCTCAAAAGAGAGGGCCTAATGCTGGTAACTCCCCGTCTCCTGCTTGGATTTTTTTTTTTTTCATTAACACTTATTATATCCATCCTTAAAATATAAACGCATACTTAACTTGTAAATAATAATAATAATAATAATAATAATAATAATAATAATAATAAAAATAATAATAATAATAATAATAATAATAATAACACAAAAATAATAATTATAATAATAATAATGATAATAATAATAATAATAATAATAATAATAATAATAATAATAATAATAATAATAATAATAATAATAATAATAATAATAATAATAATAACAACAACAACAACAAAAATAATAATAATAATAATAATAAAAATAATAATAATAATAATAATAATAATAATGACAATAATCATACATACATACATGCTTATATATATATATATATATATATATATATATATATATATATATATATATATATATATATATATATATATATATATATATATATATATATATATATATATATATATATATATACACTTCGTAGCAGACCTTTTTTCATACATACATACATACATACATAATGCTAACTCAATTCATAATTTTAAGGACTAATATGATATGTCTCACCGAGTATAAAAATGTAACCGACCAGAAGACGGGGAGTTACGAACACAGGGCTCTTTTCCGTAAGGACAATCAGGTGCATACATACATACATACATACATACATACATACATACATGCATACTACGCCCGGCTGATTTATCATTTATGGAGTCTATTTCCCCCGAAGCATGCCATCTACCGTGAGTAACCTGAACTACTGTTTTAAGTTTTTAATGTAAACACAGGAATGCTCTTGGAATTAGTTTTTGCTTTTTTCTTTGAATGCCGATGAGATCGTGTCGTTACGCATTTTCATCAAATTAAATCGGGTTTTTGGTCTAGGAATAATTTTTTTTCGTCATGGGAACAAGTAACTTAATGAGTAGGGTGTTTGGAAGGAGTCCGTGTGTGTGTGTGTGTGTGTTTTTTTTTTTTACATTTGGTACTAATAGTAGGAAATATATTATTTTCTTGCATACAGTGCTGGTATTCATATTAATAAAACTGTAACTTGTGTTTTTGTAACTGATAGGGTAAGAATATCCTCCGGGTTCCCCTGCGTGTCTTAAAAGTCGACTAAATTGGGTGGAACGATGGGTCAGGTAATCCCCTTCTCTGTTCTCACATAAAAAGTCAGGGTTACTACTCTGACTCAGCCATCCCCTTATATGGGGGATTAGGGC
>JAXCGZ010002907.1:10000-30503 GCA_037179515.1 Halocaridina rubra | reverse complement strand
AGTAATAGTGCATGTGATGAGTTACCTATACAGACTCCAGTAGTGAGAAGGTCTCAGAGAAATATCAAGCCCCCTGATCGTCTTAATTTGTAAATAGTGTTTTGAACTCCTTATATAGAATTTTCATGTGTGCCTTGTTTTAAGAAGTTGATGACTTATTTTTTATATGTGATGTATTGCAAATTCTAGGGGAAAGGAATGTTATGATATAAGTGATCTAATCCTTTATTGATAATAAGGTTATTCCCTTTATCGCACCTCTTTTGTTTTCATTGTACTTCTACCTATTTGGTTTCTAATGTTTATATTCATTGAGCCGACCGGCACCCATCTTGCAACAATAAACTGGAAGCCATGATATACACTCATTATTAATACAAACCTTTACATATTTATTAACTTCTTCTTTAAAAAAACTATTACCTATCACCAACTCTTGCTCCACACACATATCTAACAGTCTCTCGCCACTCTCATTCCCACCTGTTACCCCATTCTTTCCTACAACACCTTCTACCTCTCCATCACCCACTCTGGCATTCAAGTCACCCAAAACAAGTACATAGTTCCTTCTACTCAGACCATCCACACACCTAGTTAACTCATTCCAGAATTCATCCAGCTCTTCCTCACTTCTCTCACATCCTGGCCCATATGCACTAACAAAAGCCCAACATTCCCTACCTATCCTAGCTCTCACCCACATCAGCCTAGATGACACTTCTTTCCATTCCACTACCTTATTTACCATCCATTCACTCAGCAATAATGCTACATCTTCTCTCGCTCTCCTCCTTTCAACCCCAGACACCCTACCTGTCACATCACCAAAGAACATAAATCTATCAAAATACTCTCCTAGATTTTTTACACTTTTTATTGGTTTGATTATATTCCCATTAAAATTTATACTAACGTCTTCTATCTGCGTTATGTACTGGCGAGATCCAATAAAGATACACAGAGTTTTCTTTTCATTCAATAAGAATCCATTTCTTTGAAAGTACAATTTAGCCCTACTTAATATATATTCAGTTTTTTGAATTAGTGTTTCTAGATCGTTGATGTCTCCTTCAATTAAAATTTGTGTATCATCTGCATACTGTACGACAAAGCAGTTTGGTAAATGTTACGTCAAGTCATTAATATATATAGTAAATAAAATTGGACCAAGAATTGATCCTTGAGGAACACCAAATGTAATATTTCTTGGGGATGATACTATATTACCAATTTTGACAGACTGATATCGATTAGTTAAATAATCTTGGAACCAGCATGGATCTATATTTAGCAACTGACATTTTTCTATTAGAATGTTATGATTTACACTATCAAAAGCTTTTGATAGATCTAGAAGTAAAAGCAAAGATATTTTTTTATTATCAATGTTTTTATATATTTGATCAAATATTTTCAATAGTGCTGTTTGTGTCGATAGCTTTGGTCTAAAGCTATGTTGACTCTCAGAAAGGAGATTATTTATTTCTAGGTATTGTGTCAGTTGAATAGCAACAATCTTTTCTAAGACTTTGGACAGAACTGGAAGCAAAGAAATGGGTCTATAATTAGTAATCTCATCTTCAGCTCCTCCTTTGAAAGCAGGAATAGCATAAGGGGTTTTCCATAATTCTGGATAAGAATGTGTAACAATAGATGTATTAACAATAACACAAAGATAGTACGCTATAATAAATAATGTATCTCTTATAAAACGAAGTGAGATGCCATCAGACCCACATGCACTGGATTCTTTTAAACTTTTTATTGTCAATATCACTGTCTCACCATATGGATTCTACACCCTCGTGCTTCTCACTAATATTCTTTATTCCTTTTACCTTTAAATAGTCCCTTACATATAAACAGACTCCTCCATCTCGACCATTATCTTCACGATACACATTATATGTTGGAATGTTCACAAATTCATTACAAATGCAAGGATAAAGCCATGTTTCACTAACACATTATATATCTATTTTTTGTTTTATTATCAGTAGTTCCAGTTCATTCCTATGAAACCTAATTATAATTATAAAACTTGACATACATTGCATATTACTTTGTGGTCATATCTACGATTACTCTGTCTATGGTTATATTCACCACGATTAAAGCAGCCCCTCCAGTTTATATTCGTCACATTGTTGTTTGTACGGGAATACCGGCCACCTGAATGATTTCGCAACCTATTACCACTGTTATAGTTATTACCAGCCCACTGGCGATTAATTACTCCAACAGGGCCACGCCTATTAATCAAATTACCTTTAGAGTAAGGAGTCTTATTTTGATGCACAGGTCTTCTGTTACTTATATTCAAGTTATTTTCATAGTTGCCACCTCTTTCTGTTAAAGGTCAATGACTTATTCCTATTATCATTATTATTACTTACGCCAAACCTCTTTTTGTTTTACTTCTCTCCAATTACTACAAACAATATTATTTTGGCATTCAGAAGAAATGGCATCTAACAATCTGGTAGCTCCTATCCTACTTAGAATATCATAATCAATATTATCATGGCTATCATAACAATTATAAGCTATATCACCAGTTCCAAGTCTAAAATATTTATTTGTGTTAATGAAAACAACCCCATTGTTTTTACACCATTCTGACAATTTAGCATTATATTGAACAATTTTATCAACTAATTCATTTGATTTCAAACTAGGAACGAGTTCACATACTTTGACACTAATATCATCATATTTACGTTTTAGATCAACTACAAGGGTCGCAAGGCCATCGAGTATTTCTTCCACTGTCCTTTCCTCATCCAAGAGATCTTGAATTCCGCAATATATGATACATTCCTTAAGTGGATGATTTAGCTTTTTAGTAATCCAAGATTTTATCACGATCATGTTTGCTTCCGGGAGGGTCCTAACAATTACGTTTTCATGAAGGTCACTAATCTTTATATCCTGAAGGCACGAATCTCCTATTAGTAGAGATTTCCTTGTTGATGTTTTGTTATCTTCACGAATTTCACCATCTTTATGGCTCAATTCTTCTTCCAAAATCTTCATTTTTTCTTCTGCTAAGAAAAATCTTGTTTTGAGCTCATCAATATCTTTTTCCTGTTCTGCTAGACGGTTATTTACAACATTAATATTGTCATTAGTTTCTCTCATAAACTTCTCAAATCTTTCTCTCAGCTCGGTCATACTAATGTGCTCACTTCCCTTGTCTAGGCTGGCATCTGATGTTAACATATGAGAGGATGATGAGGTTTTAATAAGGCTTGAGTAGTACACCATTAATTTATCAACAAGTTTTGCTTTTGTTGTCCAAACTGCTCCCAATTCCAGAAGACAACAGTACTTTTGTAATTCAACTTTCGCATAGTTGGAATGAAGTTGGTTCCATGTTGGATTACGTAATGATGACAATGGGGGACGATTTTTTGCTTGTCCCGTTGCAGATACTTAAGCGGCAGTGGGAATTGGTGCATTTTCACTTGGTAAGTTAGACATCTCGAAAATAGAAAAGTTTTATAATGCAAGAGGTAATAATCGACGTAAAAAAAAAAATTGTGGTGTTGACGTCATAAAAGGCTAACTGCGCATGCGTTGTTTGAAAAATTTGAACCGAATGCTTTTCAAATTTGTTAAATCTTCAAAGATAAAACAAATACAAAATACACTAAAATGTTCACTAAATATGTCACCATAGCACATTTACAAACAAGTATGGGAAATATCCAACACCACAAACACTTAAATCCGTCAAATATTAAAGAACATACGAGAGGAGCATATCGGGCATTGTTTATGTTGTCCCTCTAGCGCAGTAGTGCCAGGTCAAGCTGTCAAAAATTCCCTAGATTCGCTTACAAAATTTCCCTATTTGACTCAAAATTTCCCTATTACAGATACATATACAAATGCATATTTCAATAGTTAAATATTGCTCATAATTTCAATACATACCTTATTGTTGATCTTTTTGGTAAATGTTATCAGTCAAGAAATGCAAATGGACAGTAGTTGTGTCCATGTCTTCAGTAGATGAAGTTTCATAAGTTCTTTTTGCATGTAGCATCCCAACAAATGATTCTGTGGTCAAAGAATTTCTCGTTTGTGTATTCATTAAATTCACTTGTGAAAAAATTCTTTCCACGCTTGCACTTGAATGGGGGCAAACATACTAGATTTTTCATGAAATTTCCAACAAGTGGAAATAACAAGTGTTTCATCACCTTTCTTTAAATTGCCAACTGATTGCCAAAACTTATAAACACCAATATCAGGCATTATGTTTAATTCAGTGTTTCTAAGCAAGCACCATTCTCGGTCTAATTCATTTAATTGATTTTCAGGCAATAAATTTGGGAAATTCGCTGCTAAGGTGTAATAAATGGAACAGTTTTCATTAGTATACTTTGCGGATCCAAAGCCTTGGGGTTTGTGAGAACTTGGCTGCTAATATTGGACCTTTTCAAAATCTGGGATGCATCTTCAATGTAAAACTCAAGACATCGAAGTCTAAAAGCATCCCGCTGCTGCATATTGATGTATTTACGTGTCTGGAGTGATGCAACCACCCGACCTCTAAGATACACATCTGCCAGTGGCAGAAAATTGGAAGGGTCTCTTATTCTCACGGATGATAATTCTATGGATTTCAGGTAGCTTGTTTAAATAGCATTCAAGTATGGTATATAGGACTGCAGAGACTCTGCTGTGAAGGGCATAAATCTTCGGATTTTCAGCTTACATCTCTTTGTTCAAGTCATTAAAGATGGTTAACACAAAATCAAGAAATTCTGAATATAGTTTGCTGAATGGATCACTGAGTTTCTGAAGAATAGATTCAGCTGCCAGAAGCCTATCTTCCAATGCAGCTTGGGTGAAAAACAGAAGTTATTCAAGCAACCGTTTTACAGCACTATGCAGAGATAACCATCTTGTCTGACAGGGGTGTAATATCTTGTGCGGTTTCACATTAGTGAATTCCTGGTATTCTTTAAAGACTGCAGTCTGTTTTGGTGACAAAAAGTAATTGCAAATATCTCGGGTCATATCTTGAATTCATCTTGGCAATGATTTGCATGCATATGATGCGCAAAGATGAAAAGAGTGGCAAACGCACTTCATTATAAACAAGTTTGGTATGTCATTTTCTTAATAGCGGTGAGAGTGAATGATTAATTCCCATCATTACACTGGCCCCATCTGCAGCAAATCCTATCATGTTTTGCTTGTATGGGATATATTCATCAGCAAACACAGATTTGACACATTCATAAAGGCTGTTAGCAATAGCACTTTCCAAGGGAACAAGTGTTAAAAACGAATCCTTTAATGCCTTCTGGTGTCGCAACTCTAGCAACAATGGCAAGGTGTTTCGTGCACCCCCCCCCCTGTCAGTAGATTCATCTACCATTAAGGAAAAACTATATCCTCTGAGGTCAAATAACTCATCCCTCTTTGTACGACCAAGAACATTTTTCACAACAGCTATACATTTTGTTCTACCACATTTCATTTTCTTTACCACTTCTGGGTCTGAACATATGACTTTCATAGCTGGAACAAGTTTATCAGCAACCGAAAAGGGAAGATTAAGTTCACTTATCACAGCAGCAAATCGTATTTCAGCTTCCTTCACTTTTTTACTCAAATTTTTACCTCTGACACTTGGCATATCATGTACACTCACTGCTTAATACGCTTGGCCCCTGCAGCATTTTTTATATCTCAGATTTCCCAGCTTTCCCATCGGAATTACACAATTTGCAGTGAAAATACAAAGGGCCTTTACTACTTTTTGTTAACCAACTTTTAAATTTGGGATCATTCTCCTACTTTTCGGTGTATTTTTGTGTATATGGTAGACATTTGCGCTTAGCTGGAGGGGTAGACATATCTAAAACAATAATCTCCTAAGAGAGACAACAGCACTTCCTCACCAAACACTTATTTTCAGTCACCTACGGTTGCTACACACTAGAACACTGCTCCGAAGCTCTTTGTTAAGGAAGACGAGAAATCATACAGTGGACACTTCTAAAACGAGCCGAAACGGATGATCGTTCAAGAGCAAGACAATTGCATCATGCCTGCAATCTCTCTCTCTCTTCATCTAATGTCTTTTTCAATTTCTTCATCTCAACTGCCACACAGAGTAAAAATATAGAGAATTAAAATAATAATAGCTAGTTCTCCAGAATTTCCCTAGATTTTCCCCCTTTCTTTTCTGGAATTTCCCTAGATTTTAGTGAATTTTCAAGTTTCTTCCGTTTCCCTGTACCCACTCGAATTTCCCTAAAACAAGGAAATTTCCCTGTACCTGGCACACTGCTCTAGCGGACAGAGAGAGAGAGAGAGAGAGAGAGAGAGAGAGAGAGAGAGAGAGAGAGAGAGAGAGAGAGAGAGAGAGAGAGAAAAGCTTTATTCCATCAAAAATGGCTATTACATGATAATTACTCTAATTACAAATGCAAAATGTCAAAATGAAACATTGAATAGAAATTCTTCTTTGGTATTTAGATAGGCCTTATAAAATGTGTAAAGCACATGATTAAATATTTACACATTAAAACAACCATACGTACCTCCGTCTACCCTATGCGAGGATAATTATGAGACTAAAATCACTTATTTTAGTAGGTGCTTTAAAAGTGTGCGGGTAAAGAGTTCCAAAGTCTCGTGCCCCCCATTACATTTAAGGCTCTTGCCCCAATATCAGTGAAAGTTCTGGGCACGAAGAATGAATTCTGATATCTGGTGTTGATGTTATTGATACGCACTTGATTAACTGTTGGCAATGAGAAGAGCCATTCCGGCCGGTAGTATTCCATTATTTATTTTAAAAACTAAAAGACAGATTTTATATATGAACTTCATGTCCATCCTCAGCCAACCCAATCTCTCAAAGAGGGGGGTCACGTGATCATATTTATGCACCCCCCCAATGGCAACTCTTGCAGCAAAATTCTGAAGCCTTTTCACTCATAACATCTGGGTCTTATTTAGTCGTGGAACCCCAAACACTCAGACAGTAGTTGAGAATACATGAAATCAACGATTATACTACAATTACCCTACAATCAGGCTCGAATCTTTCATAGACTCTGTTCAGGTAAATAAGGGTCCCGTTCACTTTTTTATGTAGTTTATCGATATGAAAATTAAACGTCATGGTACTGTCCATAACAACTCCTAGTTTTTTAACCTTATGAGATGGGAAGAGTGAAACACTGTTGAAATTTATACTGATGTTCTCAGGAATGCGAGACAGGTACTGATTTGATCCAAAAATAACGAATTTAGCTTTATTTTCTTTCAGTAAGAGACCATTACTTTTTATTTTCGTTCAGTAAGAGACCATTATTTTTAAAATAATTTTTGACACAGATAAATATATTTTCAGCCCTTTTTAAGATTTCAGGAATTCTATCAATGTCACCAGTAAGCACAATCTGGGTGTCATCAGCATACATAACAAATGGGCAATCTCTTATGAATTGAGGTAAATCATTAACATATATTAGGGAGAGCAGAGGACCCAAAATTAAACCCTGAAGAACGCCAAAACTGAAAGAGAGAGAGAGAGAGAGAGAGAGAGAGGAGAGAGAGAGAGAGAGAGAGAGAGAGAGAGAGAGAGAGAGAGGAGAGAGAGAGAGAGAGAGAGAGAGAGAGAGCTAAAAAAAAACATACCATAATTTTCTATCACGAGTGATCTCTAATGAGATGATCCAGAGTGTTTGAGAGATTCTTTAGCCAGCATGTAATGTCATTGACTTACTTCCTGTGTTATTCGAGTATTGAAGATTGATGAGAGTATCGTAATAAACACTTGATAATCATGAGATAGGTGTATTTTTACTACATAAAAGAGCTCCCTGGCTCAAAGCATCGCCCACACAACATATTTCAACAGAGGATTTACGTCATGTTGTGAACAGTGATTCCAGAGTTTCATAATGTACGAGAAGTTAATGCGCAATCGAAACAAGAGCCGTTATTGCTAGAGTTCTACTATAAAAAGACGGTATTATATAGTAAACGTGTAATACCTATATTTTTTGATATATTGGTATTGATCACTTAAAATATTTTTGTTGTGACCTGCAGATAGCGTAAGATATCACATGTTTTACCAGTGATGAAGTATTATGAGTTCCTTTGCAGGGATAAAGACAGATCAATAATATATAATTCGTGAATTGGTTCATGTCACTGCAAACGAGCTGTTGGGGAGATTAGCCACTGAACATTCTGAATAATAATAATATAATAATAATAATAATAATAATAATAATAATAATAATAACAATAATAATAATAATAATAATAATAATAATAATAATAATAATAATAATAATAATAATAATATAATAATAATAATAATAAAAGAAGAAGAAGAAGAAAAAAAAGAATGATAACCATAATTCTCGTATCAATTAAGTAAAGAAAACCCTGTTTGAGGCGCGAGATGGAGAGAACCACAGCGTCCCTAGCATGGTAGTCAATGTCAGTTCATCAGATCCATGTAGCACACTATCAGATGTGAGTGTCAGTTTTGGACAAAAAATGCTTCTTTGACAGTTTTCGTAGAAGAGACTGAAAGTCAATCATAGGCAAGGGGCTGGTATATCTATCTTAAGCACACACACACGTATACGCACACACAAACTAACGTACAAACATACACAAATATATACACACAGCAGAGAGAGAGAGAGAGAGAGAGAGAGAGAGAGAGAGAGAGAGAGAGAGAGAGAGAGAGAGAGAGAGAGATAAACACGAACTCCAAAAATAACTCCTTTTGTTTTTGTTTGGTTTAGCTTTGCAATTTGCCTTCAGTCCGAACACTAATGAGGAAGCTTTTCCATTTTTACCTTCATATATACTCGAAATAGTGAAGATGCTGCTCCATCACTGACTCTCTACATTTAATAATGTTCACTAAAGTAATTATCGCTTGCAAAAATATATATATTTACATACAAAAGCCATATTCCCTCCCTTATAAGGGGAATGGCTGAGCCAAAGCAATTACAATAAAAGGGATTCCCTGTTTCCGTGCTCCGCCCATTCAATCGACTTTTATGACACGCAGGGGAACACGGAGGGGGCATTCTTGTCCCCTCTTCAGAGGGGAGTTGCATAATTTAGTGTTTTTTAATGCCGTCTTTTCTACCTATTAACAGGGTCGTGGAGTCTCTAGCTTTGTGAAAAAGAATCTTAAATGATAAGTTTTTTTTTTTTTGCGCTGTTGCTAATTCTTTGGCATTAACCTCATTATTTATTTCAGCAAACACTATCCTATTGTTCCAGGAGGTTTTTAAAGAAATAGCAAAACAAGAAGCATATTCGAAGGAACTCAACGAACTCAGTTGAACAGAAGAAATTTTCCAATGCGAATTTACAAAGATATTGAAACAATATGTCCGCGTAAAATAATTTGTCCTTGAAATTCCCAGAAAGTTTAATTTTTTGGTAAATGTTATGGTCTTTTTATCACAAAAAAAAATATATATATAAAAATTTGCAAAATTTTTCTTCGGAATTTTATTTCTGTGAAATGTTAATTTCTTTTGATAATATTCTGAATTTCTTCGTATTCATATTTACAAAATTATTTTCATTTCATGAAACTCATTATGTAGTTACTAATTTAATACTTTATTACACACACACACACATATTGAAAATATTGAGTATGAACCACCAATTGGAAAGAGTGACCACTGTGTGTTGTTGATGGAGTATATCATTGAAGACATTCTTCCTGAGAGTAGAGGCACTGAGGACATGAGGAGGAACTATCCGAAAGGAGATTACATCAAAATGAATGAGCTTTTTGCAGTTATTGACTGGAGAACCTTATTTTACAACAAATCTGTACAAGAAATGTATGACATCTCTTGTGAGAAATATGGGAAGATAGTAGATTGCTGCATACCTGTCACCAAAGTAGGTGTAATTCATGCCAGAGAGAAATGGTTCGATAATGGGTGTAAAAGAGCTAAGGAGTGGAGAGACAAATGCTGGAAAAGGTATAGGAGGAGAAAAAACATAAATGCCTGGCAAACCTACAAAAGAGCAAGAAATGACTACCTAAGTAAAAGGAGAGAGGCAGAGAGAGATTATGAGAGGGACATCACCAGGAAGGCTAAAGAAAATCCCAAGCTTTTCCACAGCTTTATCAGAGGAAATATAATAACATGAGGAGGAACTATCCGAAAGGAGATTACATCAAAATGAATGAGCTTTTTGCAGTTATTGACTGGAGAACCTTATTTTACAACAAATCTGTACAAGAAATGTATGACATCTTTTGTGAGAAATATGGGAAGATAGTAGATTGCTGCATACCTGGCACCAAAGTAGGTGTAATTCATGCCAGAGAGAAATGGTTCGATAATGGGTGTAAAAGAGCTAAGGAGTGGAGAGACAAATGCTGGAAAAGGTATAGGAGGAGAAAAAACATAAATGCCTGGCAAACCTACAAAAGAGCAAGAAATGACTACCTAAGTAAAAGGAGAGAGGCAGAGAGAGATTGTGAGAGGGACATCACCAGGAAGGCTAAAGAAAATCCCAAGCTTTTCCACAGCTTTATCAGAGGAAAACTGAAGGTAAAAGAACAGGTTTTAAGGCTAAAGAGAGCGGATGGAAGCATCACTGAGACGGACGAAGAGATCTGCAAAGAATTGAACAAGGAGTTTCAGTCAGTATTTACAGTAGAAAATACCCCATCCCCTCAGATTGCAGTGATAGAAGCTCAAGGGCCGGTATTAGAGAACATCAACCTTACAGCCACAGAGGTATGCAAAGCGCTGATGGATTTAGATGTTCATAAAGCTACAGGTCCTGATGACATATCCCCTCATGTGCTTAAAAAATGCGCAAACACAATATCAGTGGCACTAAGTATCATATTTAAGGAGTCACTGGAGTCGGGGGAGATTCCAAGATGCTGGAAACAAGCAAATGTGATACCTATATTCAAAAAGGGAAGGCGGGATACGGCTCTGAACTATAGACCAGTTTCCTTGACCAGCATAGTTTGCAAACTTATGGAGAAACTACTAAGGAAACATATCTCTCTTCACTTGGAATCCTTCAACTTTTTGTCAGTGAGGCAACATGGCTTCAGAGAAGGAAGATCAACAGTAACAAACTTATTAGAATTTTATGATGAGGTAAGCCAAATCTTACAGGAAAGAGAGGGCTGGGCAGATTGCATATTCCTAGACTTCCAGAAAGCGTTTGACACTGTTCCACATGGGAGACTTATTAGGAAGCTGCAATCAATGGCTAGAATAGGTGGAAATGTCTTGGAATGGATAAAAACTTACTTAGAAGGAAGGGAACAGAGCATTAGAGTAAGACACTCAGTGTCTGAATGGAGAAGAGTTAGTAGTGGAGTTCCACAGGGTTCAGTTTTAGAGCCACTTTTGTTCCTTGTATATGTAAATGACCTACCAGAGTCTGTAAATTCATTCATGAATATGTTTGCAGATGATGCAAAGATTGTGAAGAAAGTAAAAAACGAGAACAATGGTAGAGAACTTCAGGAGGATCTAAATAATCTGCATGAGTGGCCAGAAAAGTGGCTAATGAAATTCAATACCTCAAAATGTAAGGTAATGAGAATGGGTACAAGTGCAAGAAGGCCCAAGCTTGACTACTCGGTGGCTGGAGTACAACTTCAAGAGACAGAAAATGAGAGAGATCTAGGAGTAAACATACTGGCAGATTTGTCTCCAGAAATACATATAAATGGCGTAGTAAGGGCAGCATATGCATTCTTATCAAATGTAAGGGTAGCCTTCAGGCACATGGACAATGAAATGTTCAGAAATATTTATGTAACCTATGTGAGGCCAAAACTCGAATATGCAGCCCCCTTTTGGAATCCGCACTTGAAAAAGCACATAGCTAAGCTTGAAAAAGTTCAAAGACATGCCACGAAACTGGTGCCAGAAATATGCAATCTCGGTTATGATGAGAGGCTGAGGGAATTAGACTTGCCATCACTCGAAGCTAGAAGAGTAAGGGGGGATATGGTGACAGTCTTTAAATTCTTTCATGGTTATGATAGAGTGGATAGGGATCGATATTTCGATATGGCTGGCTCTAGAACTAGAGGTCATAGTTTGAAGCTTCGTAAGAAAACTTGTTTGCAGGATGTAAGGAAATACTTTTTCAGTGTAAGAGTAGTTGATAATTGGAATTCGCTAAGCGAGGAGGTAGTTAATGCTATCTCAATCCATAGTTTTAAGGACAGGTACGATAAGTATCACTAAGTCTAAAAATGGAAGCGATCACGAAACGGGAAGATACGAGCTTTGGGCTCTTTCCCGTAAGCACAATTAGGTAATCACACACACACACACACACACACACACACACACACACACACACACACACACACACACACACACACACACACACACACACACACGTTGTGATGGAAAGAGCAAATCCAATGATTAAACAAGCACTTAACAAAGAGAAGACAATGGTAATCTCAGGCATAAGCGAATCTCAGGAGCCAACATGGCAGGGGAGAATTGAAGAAAATATAGCTAGGGTTGTAGACCTGATAAGAAAGCTTGGAGTAGTTTGTGGTCCTGAGGATATTGTAAATATTCACCAACTAGGCAAATATTCGAGGAAGGGAATGCAGAGACCAGTAAAAGTAACCTTTGAGAGAGGGGAAGCATGTAGAGTTATATTGATGAGGAAAAAAAGTCTAAAAGACCATCAAGAATTTAAAGAAGTGTTCATTAGACGATACAGACCACAGGAAGAGATGAAAAAGATAAAATCTTGTTGCAAGAGGCAAAAAGGTCAAATGAGGAAAGAAATGAAGAAGAGAAGAAAAATTTTCATTTCAGAGTTCTTCCAGACAAAGGGGAGATAAAGAAGATAATGACAGAAGGTCAGGGGACGGGGCCTCATAAAGATTGCTATACACAAATGCTGATGGATTAGCTGGTAAGACAGCAGCATTAAAAGATAGGATTCACAACAGTAAGGCAGATATAGTAGCAGTTACAGAGACTAAGTTTGAGTGAGGACATAAACAGTGTCACAGCTTTTCCTAAGGGCTTCAGAATATTAAGGGTTGAAAGATCTGAGAGGACTGGTGGAGGGATAACACTGCTCATAAGTGAAAGGATCGAGGTTGAAGAAATAAACTTGAGTATAGAAAGTGAGTTCAAGAATTTCTTGATGCTCACATGAATACTGGGTCAGAGAGCATTATAATAACTGTTGTATATAACCCACCAAGGAACCAAAATAGGCTAGAAGTTTATGAGGAAAGTCATATAGGCAATATTGAAGTCATAAACTCAGTTGTTAAAATGGCACAGGAGAAAAAATGTTGAATTTTGATTATGGGAGATTTTAATCATAAAGAGATAGATTGGATAAATCTTGACCCACACAGTGGAGAGGACTCATTCGGGGCAAGATTCCCAGATTGCGTACGAGGGAATTTCCAACACCAACATGTAATGGAACCAACGAGGGCCAGGGGTGGGGATGAGCCATCACTACTTGATCTAGTATTCACATATAACGTGTTGGATATTGAAAAAATTAAGTATGAACCACCAATTGGAAAGAGTGACCACTGTGTGTTGTTGATGGAGTATATCATTGAAGATATTCTGCCTGAGAGTAGAGGCACTGAGGACATGAGGAGGAACTATCCAAAAGGAGATTACATCAAAATGAATGAGCTTTATGCAGTTATTGACTGGAGAACCTTATTTTACAACAAATCTATACAAGAAACACATGACATCTTTTGTGAGAAATATGGTAAGATAGTAGATTGCTGCATACCTTTCACCAAGGTAGGTGTAATTCATACCAGAGAGAAATGATTCGATAATGAGTGTAAAAGAGCTAAGGACTGGAGACACAAATGTTGGAAAAGGCATAGGAGGAGAAAAAACATAAATGGCTGGCAAACCTACAAAAGAGCAAGAAAAGATTACGTAAGTAAAAGAAGAGAGGCAGAGAAAGACTATGAAAGGGACATCACCAGGAAGGCTAAATAAAATCCCAAGCTTTTCCACAGCTTTATCAGAGGAAAACTGAACGTAAAAGAACAGGTTTTAAGGCTTAAGAGAGCGGATGGAAGCATCAGTGAGACGGATGAAGAGATCTGCAAAGAATTGAACAAGGAGTTTCAGTCAGTATTTACAGTAGAAAATACCCCATCCCCTCAGATTGCAGAGATAGAAGCTCAAGGGCCGGTTTTAGAGAACATCAACGTTTTAGCCACAGAGGTATA
The DNA here is from genome assembly GCA_037179515.1 of Halocaridina rubra. NCBI lineage: Eukaryota > Metazoa > Arthropoda > Malacostraca > Decapoda > Atyidae > Halocaridina > Halocaridina rubra. Next base: position 16,225 of record JAXCGZ010002907.1, on the reverse strand, counting down.
CAAAGCGCTAATGGATTTAGATGTCCATAAAGCTACAGGTCCTGTTGATATATCCCCTCATGTACTTAAAAAATGCACAAACTCAATATCAGTGGCATTAAGTATCATATTTATAAAGTCACTGGAGTCAGGGGAGATTCCAAAATGCTGGAAACAAGCAAACGTGATACCTATCTTCAAAAAGTGAAGGAGGGATATGGCTTTAAACTATAGACCAGTTTCCTTGACCAGCATAGTTTGCAAAGTTATGGAGAAACTACTAAGGAAACATATCTCTCCTCACTTGGAAACTTTCAACTTTTTGTCAATGAGACAACATGGCTTCAGAGAAGGTAGATCAACAGTAACAAACTTATTAGAATTTTATGACGAGGTAAGCCGAATCTTACAAGAAAGAGAGGGCTGGGCAAATTGCATATTCCTAGACTTCCAGAAAGCATTTGACACTGTTCCACACGGGAGACTTATTAGGAAGCTGCAAGCAAATCTAGAATAGGTGGAAATGTCTTGGAATGAATAAACTTACTTAGAATGAAGGGAACAGAGGGTTAGTGTAAGACACTCAGTGTCTGAATGGAGAAGAATTAGTAGTGGAGTTCCACAGTTCAGTTTTTGTGCTACTTTTGTTCCTTGTATATGTAAATGACCTACCAGAGTCTGTAAATTCATTCATGAATATATTTGCAGATGATGCAAAGATTGTGAAGAAAGTAAGAAACGAGAACAATGTTAGAGAACTTCAGGAAGATTTAAATAGTCTCCATGAGTGATCAGAAAAGTGGCTAATGAAATTCAATACTTCAAAATGTAAGGTAATGAAAATGGGTACAAGTGCAAGAAAGCCCAAGCTTGATTACTCGGTGGCAGGAGTACAACTTCAAGAGACAGAAAATGAGAGAGATCTAGGAGTAAACATACTGGCAGATTTGTCTCCAGAAATACATATAAATGGCATAGTAAGGCAGCATTTGCTTTCTTATCAAATGTAAGGGTAGCCTTCAGGCACATGGACAATGAAATGTTCAGAAATATTTATGTAACCTATGTGAGGTCAAAACTTGAATATGCAGCCCTCTTTTGGAATCCGCACTTGAAAAAGCATGTAGCTAAGCTTCAAAAACTTCAAAGACATGCAACGAAACTGGTGCCAAAAATACGCAATCTCAGTTATGATGAGAGGCTAAGGGAATTTGACTTACCATCACTCGAAGCTAGAAGATTGAGAGGGGATATGGTGACAGTCGTTAAATTTCTTCATGGTTATGACAGCGTGGATAGGGATCGATATTTCGATATGGCTGGCTCTAGAACTAGAGGTCATAGTTTGAAGCTTCGTAAGAAAACTTCTTTGCAGGATGTAAGGAAGTACTTATTTTTAGTGTAAGAGTAGTTGATAATTGGAATTCGCTAAGCGAAGAGGTAGTTAATGCTAACTCAATCCATAGTTTTAAGGGTAGGTATGATAAGTATCACTAAGTACAAAATGAAACCGATCAGGAGACGGGAAGATACGAGCTTTGGGCTCTTTCCCGTAATCACAATTAGGTAATCACACACACACACACACACACACACACACACACACACACACACACACACACACACACACGCACACACACACACACGCACACACACACACACACACACACACATATATATATATATATATATATATATATATATATATATATATATATATATATATATATATATATATATATATATATATATATATATATATATATATATATATATATATATATATATATATATATATATATATATATATATATATATATATATATATATATATATATATAAGGACGCTTCTACTGCATTATATGCATTGCTTAATTTCATTCTTATAATTCGATCATTAACTATGACAGCCTCTCTCTCTCTCTCTCTCTCTCTCTCTCTCTCTCTCTCTCTCTCTCTCTCTCTCTCTCTCTCTCTCTCTCTCTCTCTCTCTCTCTCTCTAGTAAGTCCTAAAGCTAAGTTGAAAACGAGAGAGGGCTTTTCTTTATGATTTGAAAACATATTTATTATCATTTGTATCATTACTCGTATCTAGAGTGCCTATCCTTGCTATGTTGAACTCATATCTGAACTTTCTATCTATGTGTATACAAGTGCCATATACCCCCTTATAAGAATGATTGTTGAGTCAGTGCAAAGCACCTTGTCTCTTTGAGGGAATAAAGTACAGAGAAGGAGATTCCAAGTTCCCTCACTCCGCCCTCATTTATTTACCATTATGTAATTCCATGAAAATTTAGGAAATACATTTTTAAACTTATGGTAATAATGTATTAGCACCGATATATTCTTGTGATTTTCGCTATCTCAGTAAATATAGTGTCTGGTCTCTACCCAGGATGTTCCTAAGGCGACTCCCGAAGGTGGCTTGTTTGCTTGTACATCTGTTCTTCGCCAGAATCACTGAAGAAAAACTGTGTGATAGTTGGTACCAGACCCGTAAATGCACAATCAGATATATGGTGTACATGGAGGAACAGCATCCTATTGTTCTCACAAGTACGCCTTTCAATAATGACAAGAAAGAAAGAAAAACAGTCCTGCAGCTTTTAAGTAATTTTCCCATATGTTGTGAACCATGTCTTTAATAGATCGTGCTCTGTAGCTGGTAGCAGATGCCAGTAAATACACTATCAGATATATGGGGTACATGGAGGAACAGTATTCTAGTATTCTAACAAGTACGCCTTTCAATAATAAAAAAAAATAAAAATAGTCCTGCAGCTTTTACTTGTAAGTAATTTTCCCATAAGTTGTGAACCATGTCTTTAATAGATTGTATGTTGTAGTTTTTAGGCAGTTATCACACCAAAGTGGCACGTCGTACGTGGCATTCCACGTGGCACGCCAGTTGAAAACGAACAACCGGAAACATATGAAACCTTTCATACAGAAGTGGCGTGACACGTCCCACACATGGGACGTGCCACGCCACTTCTCTGTGAAAGGTTTCATATATTTCCGGATGTTCATTTTCAACTGGCGTGCCACGTGGTATGCCACATGAGACGTGCCACTTTGGTGTGAAAGCGACCTTACGGTCCGAAAGAGATCACAGCATCGGCTTGAACGCGCTGGCTTCGCATTCACGAGGTCGAAAGATCGGTTCCCGTCCAAGACCGAGAGTTTAAGCTGTTTACTGGCAGGAACTGCTGTGGTCGGACACCACCGTGGGGGGTTGGGGCTTGCCCTGGCCGACGAATACCCATTGTATTGAAATGGAAATAAAGATTTATTATTATTATTATATTATTGAAATGAGATGGTTCTGTTTTACATGACAAAATCTGCAACTGTAAAATAGACAGAATATTTTTTAATGATTTCATTTGTCACAATTAGTTCCTATTCAAATAGGGACACACACTGACAGGTTGGAGCCGAAGGATTAAGACTGGAAAGATTTACTAACACCCTCAACGGGATCGAACTTTTGAAAATCGTCCTTTTCACTTCCGAACTGGTGTGCTCTACCACTGAGCTAGCGCGACTACCGATATAATAGATAAGACAACGTAAGAGCGAGAGAAGAAGACACTAAAATAGATGATTTGATGAGGAATAATGTTTTTCAAAGGTTCCTCCCCCCCGATCTTGCTTCACACTTGCAGAGACGTGTTGCAAAATTTTACCCTCCCGTCATATCCAATTATAAATAAATCTTCACTGCCTAGAAAAGGCAATGCTACGAAACGCTAAATATTGGATGAACTGATTAGAGAAACGAGAGATATTAACAACAGCAAGCTAAGAAGTTCATCATCTTTTTTGGCTATATAGTATTGTCAAAAATTCTTATGAGGTTGAGATTATCTTAAATGAGTTAAATCATCGAGAAGTGAATCTTTGACCACCTGATGAGTGGTAGGTTTCATATCACATGAGTTGTCAGATTTTGGATCAGTCCCATAACATTCACCTGATGTCATTTATAGGAGCTAAATCTGGGATTGAGGTAAAAAAAGTAGGTTAAAGTAACTTAAGTTAAGTTAGGTTAGAATAATTTAAGTTAACTTCCCTTTTGTCTCAATATTAGATTAAGCACCTAATATGACAGGTGCCTGTTATGGAAGTGATCCCAGATTTTATCATGTGTCTTCATATAATCTCTCTGAAACAGTCACTTTATGTGTTCTCGAAATAATATCTGTATGTTAAGTCTTCATTTCAGTGCAGGGAACAACATAAATATATTCATTAATTCAACCACTCACAAATACACATATGCACACACACACACACACACACACAAACAAACACACACTTATGTGAGGCCAAAACTCGAATATGCAGCCCCCTTCTGGAATCCGCACTTGAAAAAGCACATAGCTAAGCTTGAAAAAGTTCAAAGACATGCCACGAAACTGGTGCCAGAAATACGCAATCTCGGTTATGATGAGAGGCTGAGGGAATTAGACTTGCCATCACTCGAAGCTAGAAGAGTAAGGGGGGATATGGTGACAGTCTTTAAATTCCTTCATGGTTATGATAGAGTGGATAGGGATCGATATTTCGATATGGCTGGCTCTAGAACTAGAGGTCATAGTTTGAAGCTTCGGAAGAAAACTTGTTTGCAGGATGTAAGGAAATACTTTTTCAGTGTAAGAGTAGTTGATAATTGGAATTCGCTAAGCGAGGAGGTAGTTAATGCTACCTCAATCCATAGTTTTAAGGACAGGTATGATAAGTATCACTAAGTCTAAAAATGGAACCGATCAGGAGACGGGAAGATACGAGCTTTGGGCTCTTTCCCGTAAACACAATTAGGTAATCACAATTAGGTAATCACAAACACAAGCAAGCGCACACACAGGCTCACATACACACTGACATACTCAGTGTCTGAATGGAGAAGAGTTAGTAGTGGAGTTCCACAGGGTTCAGTTTTAGGGCCACTTTTGTTCCTTGTATATGTAAATGACCTACCAGAGTCTGTAAATTCATTCATGAATATGTTTGCAGATGATGCAAAGATTGTGAAGAAAGTAAAAAACGAGAACAATGGTAGAGAACTTCAGGAGGATCTAAATAATCTGCATGAGTGGTCAGAAAAGTGGCTAATGAAATTCAATACTTCAAAATGTAAGGTAATGAGAATGGGTACAAGTGCAAGAAGGCCCAAGCTTGACTACTCGGTGGCTGGAGTACAACTTCAAGAGACAGAAAATGAGAGAGATCTAGGAGTAAACATACTGGCAGATTTGTCTCCAGAAATACATATAAATGGCATAGTAAGGGCAGCATATGCATTCTTATCAAATGTAAGGGTAGCCTTCAGGCACATGGACAAGGAAATGTTCAGAAATATTTATGTAACCTATGTGAGGCCAAAACTCGAATATGCAGCCCCCTTTTGGAATCCGCACTTGAAAAAGCACATAGCTAAGCATGAAAAAGTTCAAAGACATGCAACGAAACTGGTGCCAGAAATACGCAATCTCAGTTATGATGAGAGGCTGAGGGAATTTGACTTACCATCACTCGAAGCTAGAAGAGTGAGGGGGGATATGGTGACAGTCTTTAAATTCCTTCATGGTTATGATAGAGTGGATAGGGATCGATATTTTGATATGGCTGGCTCTAGAACTAGAGGTCATAGTTTGAAGCTTCGTAAGAAAACTTGTTTGCAGGATGTAAGGAAATACTTTTTCAGTGTAAGAGTAGTTGATAATTGGAATTGGCTAAGCGAGGAGGTAGTTAATGCTATCTCAATCCATAGTTTTAAGGACAGGTATGATAAGTATCACTAAGAATAAAATGGAACCGATGAGGAGACGGGAAGATACGAGCTTTGGGCTCTTTCCCGTAAACACAATTAGGTAATCATAATTAGGTAATCACACAATAACTCCCTCATAGCCAGTGTAAAACATTGTTATATACACACACGCATGCATACGGACATTCAAACAAACTCATATACACACAGAGCAGTCACAAAAAGAAATAATATTAAACGATGTTAAACCCCAACACGCACGCACTCACATATAAGCATGCATGCACACACACATGCAGGCACACACACACACACACACACACACATACACACACACACACACACACACACACACACACACACGAGCTTTGGGCTCTTTCCCGTAAACACAATTAGGTAAGTACACACACATACACACACACACTGATATAAAAAATCAACAACGTAAAACCTTGTTATAGAGATTA
>JAXCGZ010002907.1:5000-7500 GCA_037179515.1 Halocaridina rubra | reverse complement strand
AAGTTTATGAGGAAAGTCGTATAGGTACTATTGAAGTCATAAACTCAGTTGTTAACATGGCACGGGAGAGGAAATGTAGGATTTTGATTATGGGAGATTTTAATCATAAAGAGATAGATTGGATAAATCTTGACCCACACAGTGGTGAGGACTCATTCGGGGCAAGATTTCTAGATTGCGTACAAGGGGATTTCCTACACCAACATGTAATGGAACCAACGAGGGCCAGGTGTAGGGATGAGCCATCACTACTTGATCTAGTATTCACAGATAATGTGTTGGATATTGAAAAAAATGAGTATGAACCACCAATTGGAAAGAGTGACCACTGTGTGTTGTTGATGGAGTATATCATTGAAGATATTCTGCCTGAGAGTAGAGGCACTGAGGACATGAGAAGGAACTATCCGAAAGGAGATTACATTAAAATGAATGAGCTTTTTTGCAGTTATTGACTGGAAAACCTTATTTTACAACAAATATGTACAAGAAATGTATGACATATTTTGTGAAAAATATGGGAAGATAGTAGATTGCTGCATACCTTTCTTCAAAGTATTTGCAATTTATGCCAGAGAGAAATGGTTCGATAATGAGTGTAAAAGAGCTAAGGAGTGGAGAGACAAATGCTGGAAAAGGTATAGGAGGAGAAAAAATATAAATACCTGGCAAACCTACAAAAGAGCAAGATATGACTACCTAAGTAAAAGAAGAGAGGCAGAGAGAGACTATGAGAGGGACATCACCAGGAAGGCTAAATAAAATCCCAAGCTTTTCCATAGCCTTATCAGAGGAAAACTGAAGGTAAAAGAACAGGTTTTAAGGCTAAAGAGAGAGGATGGAAGCATCAGTGAGACGGATGAAGAGATCTGCAAAGAATTGAACAAGGAGTTTCAGTCAGTATTTACAGTAGAAAATGCCTCACCCCCTTCAGATTGCAGAGATAGAAGCTCAAGGGCCGGTATTAGAGAACATCAACCTTACAGCCACAGAGGTATGCAAAGCGCTGATGGAGTTAGATGTTCATAAAACTACAGGTCCTGATGACATATCCCCTCATGTACTTAAAAATGCACAAGCTCAATATCAGTGGCACTAAGTATCATATTTAAAAGTCACTGGAGTCAGGGGAGATTCCAAGATGCTGGAAACAAGCAAACGTGATACCTATCTTCAAAAAGGGAAAGAGGGATGCGGCTCTGAACTATAGACCAGTTTCTTTGATCAGCATAGTTTTTTTTTTTAAGAGTATGACACCGGGACAGGCTGAAACTGCCCTCTTTAATAAAGGCCCGGGCACGAGAAAATACCAAGACGAAGGAAAAGAAAAAGGTTAAGGGCAAGGCAGAGATGAGGTAATGTCACACAAAGGAAAACGATAGACAGAAAAAAACAGTCAAAGTAAAGAGGACCCAGAGATATGGAGGACTAGGCTCTGAGAGGACGATAGATCTGGTTTTTGAAGGATGAAAGGTCATAAGAATTAGAAAAGACAGAAGGAGGAAGAGAGTTCCAGAGTCTGGAGGTAGATGGGAAGAAGCAGTCTCTGCACCGACCAATCCGCGAGCTACAAATCTCCACACAGTACCTGTGAGATGAGGCCGCTTGGCGAGTGTTACGCGGCCTCGGCAGTGGAGGAGGGATGCAACGCGCCAACTCATCAGAGCAGCGATGGAAGTAGTAGCGATAGAAAAGCGAAAGGGAAGATACCTTACGGCGAAGAGGGAGAGAATCCAGGTTAGAAGTAAGAGAAGGATCATTAATGAGTCTGACTGCCTTAGATTCAACCCTATCAAGCAGATATGTATAGGAAGAAGCACCCCACATGTGTGAGCAGTATTCTAAGCAGGGACATATAAGACCTTTGTAAATTTTAAGTAACTGCGATGAGGAAAAGTAATAACGAAAACGAAACAAAACCCCCAATTTTTTGGATGAAGATTTAAAAATTTGGATTATGTGATTCCTCCAAGACAAGTTAGAGGCTATATGGATTCCTAATTTGTTGATAGAGTTAAGAGGGTAATTTTCATTAGTTTCGAAGATAATAGGGTTGTCAGGAGGAGAAGATAAAGAGATAGCCAGAAACTGTGTCTTGGAGGCATTGAATTTAGCTAAATTTTGAGTGCCCCATTCGGATACTCTCTGCAAATCGGAGTTAAGAGTAGAAGAAAGATACGAGATTGATTACGAGTAACAGATGAAGATTGTGAAGAAAAGGCAGAGGAAAAGTGAAGGGTAGAATCATCGGCAAAGGCATGAAGAAGAGAGGAAGATGGGGATTGTAGAAGATCATTGATAAAGAGAAGGAAGAGAGTAGGTGAAAGAACAGAGCCCTGTGGAACACCACTGGAAACAGAGAAAGGGCTATATGTCGCGCCATCAACTACACACATATGTAATGTGCTAGCTTGGTTATTGTATGACCCGAATGAGATTGGGAATTGAATTAAATGCTAAAATGAAGCCACGAGTGAGGTTGGGGAATCTGTAATATGAA
>JAXCGZ010002907.1:0-2500 GCA_037179515.1 Halocaridina rubra | reverse complement strand
GAACAAAAGTGGCCCTAAAACTGAACCCTGTGGAACTCCACTACTAACTCTTCTCCATTCAGACACTGAGTGTCTTACTCTAACCCTCTGTTCCCTTCTTTCTAAGTAAGTTTTTATCCATTCCAAAACATTTCCACCTATTCTAGCCATTGATTGTAGCCTCCTAATAAGTCTCCCATGTGGAACAGTGTCAAACGCTTTCTGGAAGTCTAGGAATATGCAATCTGCCCAGCCCTCTCTTTCCTGTAAGATTTGGCTTACCTCATCATAAAATTCTAATAAGTTTGTTACTGTTGATCTACCTTCTCTGAAGCCATGTTGCCTCACTGACAAAAAGTTGAAGGATTCCAAGTGAAGAGAGATATGTTTCCTTAGTAGTTTCTCCATAACTTTGCAAACTATGCTGGTCAAGGAAACTGGTCTATAGTTCAGAGCCGTATGTATGCATGTATGTATGTATGTATGTATGTATCTATCTATCTATCTACATATATATATATATATATATATATATATATATATATATATATATATATATATATATATATATATATATATATATATATATATATATATATATATTTATATATACATATGTATTTTTTTTTGAGTGTGACACCGGGGCAGGCAAAAACTGCCCTAATCAATAAAGTCCCGGGCTCGAGAAAATACCAAGACGAAGGAAAAGAAAAGGGTTAAGGACAAGGCAGAGTTGAGGTAATGTCACACAAAGGAAAACGACAGACAGAAAAAAACAGTCAAAGTATGGAGGACCCAGAGATATGGAGGACTAGGCTCTAAAATGACGATAGATCTGCTTTTTGAAGCATGAAAGGCCATAAGAATTAGGAAAGACAGAGGGAGAAAGAGAGTTCCAGAGAATGGAGGTAGATGGGAAGAAGCAGTCGCTGCACCGACCAATCCGCGAGCTACAAATCTCCACACAGTACATGTGAGATGAGGCCGCTTGACGAGTGTTACGCGGCCTCGGCACTGGGGGAGGGATGCAACTCGCCAACTCATCAGAGCAGCGATGGAAATAGTAGTAACAGAAAAGCGAAAGGGAAGATACCTTACGGTGAAGAGAAAGAGAATCCAGATTAGAAGTAAGAGAAGGATCACCAATGAGTCTGACTGCCTTAGATTCAACCCTATCAAGAAGATAAGTAAAGGAAGAAGCACCCCACATGTGAGTAGTATTCTAAGCAGGGACAGATAAGACGTTTGTAAATTCTAAGTAGCTGCAAAGAGGAAAAGTAATGACGAAAACGAAACAGAACCCCCAATATTTTGGATGAAGATTTAGAGATTTGGATTATGTGATTCCTCCAAGACAAGTTAGAGGCTATATGGATTCCTTATTTGTTGATAGAGTTAATAGGGTAAATTTCATTAGTTTCGGAGACAATAGCGTTATATATATATATATATATATATATATATATATATATATATATATATATATATATATATATATATATATATATATATATATATATATATATATACATACATACATATGCTCACAATAAAAAATGAAAATTCTTTTGAAATGATCATACTGGAACTAGATAACATCAAAATATAAAAAAAATTTCTACACAAAAGTAAATGCACACGTCCTCACTGGGTTCATCCAGTGAGGACGTGCTCCAGTAGCTCTAGTCTTGACCATACTTAGTACAATGGAGAGTGGTGGTGTTCTTTGTGCTGGTGGTGTTAGTGGTAGTGGTGTTGGTGGTGGTGTCGTTGTTGGTGCTGTTTGTGGGTGTGCTGGGGATTTGTCCTCGTCTGACGCAAGCAAACTCATTTTTAATTTAAGAAATGAGTTGGCCGCAATCAGGCAGGAGGTCAGATCCTTAGCAGAGGAGAACAAGGATCTGAGAGGTAAGGAAGAGGTGTTAACCAGGAAGGGACAATTGAATTGTGAAGACGACTGGAAAGTTGTGAATAAGGGTTCAACGAAGATGGTTCTTAAGAAAAATGATAATTTTCGACTACAGGTTGCTAATTCATTTAGTTCACTTAGAGATGAATGTGACAGTGGCGGCAGAAATTCTTCAGGACCCATAGTGTCAGATAGGTGTACTAGCGAACGTAGAAATGGAAGTGGGAAAAGCTCCCAGGTCAAGAGCCTAGGTAAGTCTCCCAAGGTCGGAGTAACCCATCCTCCGGATAAGTCTCGTTCTCTGGTAATTGTAGGGGATTCACTATGCAGATATGTAGACAGGAAACTCAGGCATATAGTTAGAGGAAAATATTTTTTCCCTGGAGCAGGTATGAAGAAGGTGGGTGAGTCAATAAATAGCTGGATTGAGAAAAAAGACGTTGTTTGTTTGATAGCTGGTGGAAATGACGTGCAGGATGGTAGAAGTGAGGAGCTGATTAGGTTGTATAGACAAGCCCTGGATAAGATCAGGAAAAGGGGTGCAGTTCCTGTGATGTGTGGTATTCTCCCTAGGCTTAGCCAAAGTTCAGAGTGGTGGTCTCGAGCTATAGG
>JAXCGZ010002906.1:12500-30560 GCA_037179515.1 Halocaridina rubra | reverse complement strand
GAAACCCAACAATCATGCAGCCTCCTCTTTACATCATGAGCAGTGTGGCAGGGTGCTCCGTCCTGCATGAAGAAATCTGCCGCGCATTTTTCAAATGAAATCTGCATAAAGTCACATAGAAGTTCTAGGTAGTTGTGTTTGTATATCCAGACACCTTTAGAGAGCACCACCAAGTTTCCTACTCCATGGTGGGAGAAAAACGCCTACACCATGTTAGCTGAAGGGTGTTTTAAAGAGGGGACAACGTACTGTGGCAATAAGGCATCACTTCCCGGGCAGGTACACAATCCCTCCCCCACCACCTGTTACGGTGAACATCACCTTGTCGCTCCACAGGACATGGAGTGGCCCATGTTGAAGATAGAAATGATTGCTCTGACATCTTCTTTGGCAGTCTGCTTCCTTGACATCGCATGTTAGGAATAAAACACACATAGTCCACAACAGCACGGAGGAATAAGCAACACACTCTGAGGGAGGGACGGCACATTTAAACATGCATAAATAGCTGACAGTTAAGTGGCAACACTTAATTCATGGCATTTTTTTTTTTTAGAGTGTGACACCGGGACAGGCAGAAACTGCCCTCATCAATAAAGGCCCGGGCACGAGAAAATACCAAGACGAAGGAAAAGAAAAAGGTTAAGGGCAAGGCAGAGATGAGGTAATGTCACACAAAGGAAAACGACAGACAGAAAAAAGCAGTCTAAGTACAGAGGACCCAGAGATATGGAGGAATAGGCTCTGAGATGACGATAGATCTGCTTTTTGAAGGAGAAAGGTCATAAGAATTAGGAAAGACAGAAGGAGGAAGAGAGTTCCAGAGTCTGGAGGTAGATGGGAAGAAGCAGTCGCTGTACCGACCAATCCGCGAGCTACAATCTCCACACAGTACCTGTGAGATGAGGTTTAGTCACCTGAATGCCCTGCCTAATGTACAATGACACTTAGCGCCACAATAACCCCCAACGGGGGAAGTTACAGAGACACAATGGGTTATCGTAGCAATCAGGAAAGCTGACGCTCCTGCGCCTTAGATTTTGTGCTGACTGTACAGTAAATATATATATATATATATATATATATATATATATATATATATATATATATATATATATATATATATATATATATATATATATATATATATATATATATATATATATATATATATATATATATATATATATATATTCGTTGTTTAATTTAATGGGCTTTTCCTACCATTTTAGACTGTATGTTAACAGTTCAGTATATATATATATATATATATATATATATATATATATATATATATATATATATATATATATATATATATATATATATATATATATATATATATATATATATATATATATGAGTTTGCATGCCAAAAGAAACACTTGGCACAAATCAAAATAAGTAGATTGACTTCGAAGGAAGAGGAAACAATTAAGTTGGCGAGTACTTTCGATTTTTTTTTAAAAATCTGGCTGTGGTTATGATTTTTAAAAAATCGAAAGTACACGCCAACTCAATTGTTTCCTTTTGCTTCCAGGTCAGTGCATATCTGCTGGCTACAGATTCATGCAACCATGCCGACTGAGCCCCTATAGCAGATACAATCTGCATATAATCAGTCAGGAAGATAAATCAAGCACTTTCCCGTCTTTCTTATATCAATGTGATTACCTAATTGTGATTACCTAATTGTGTTTACGGGAAAGAGCCCAAAGCTCGTATCTTCCCGTCTCCTCATCGGTTCCATTTTAGACTTAGTGATACTTATCATACCTGTCCTTAAAACTATGGATTGAGATAGCATTAACTACCTCCTCGCTTAGCCAATTCCAATTATCAACTACTCTTACACTGAAAAAGTATTTCCTTACATCCTGCAAAGAAGTTTTCTTACGAAGCTTCAAACTATGACCTCTAGTTCTAGAGCCAGTCATATCAAAATATCGATCCCTATCCACTCTATCATAACCATGAAGGACTTTAAAGACTGTTACCATATCCCCCCTCACTCTTCTAGCTTCGAGTGATGGTAAGTCTAATTCCCTCAGCCTCTCATCATAACTGAGATTGCGTATTTCTGGCACCAGTTTCGTGTCATGTCTTTGAACTTTTTCAAGCTTAGCTATGTGCTTTTTCAAGTGCGGATTCCAAAAGGGGGCTGCATATTCGAGTTTTGGCCTCACATAGGTTACATAAATATTTCTGAACATATCCTTGTCCATGTGCCTGAAGGCTACCCTTACATTTGATAAGAATGCATATGCTGCCCTTACTATGCCATCTATATGTATTTCTGCAGACAAATCTGCCAGTATGTTTACTCCTAGATCTCTCTCATTTTCTGTCTCTTGAAGTTGTACTCCACCGAGTAGTCAATGCTCATCGTAATGTAAGCAATACTATTTTCTAAGATAAACATTTCTTAACCTCAGGGGAGTCGAACTCGAGTCGCAAGCTATAGATTCATGCCACTATAAGAATGAGCTACTACGCCGGATAAATATCTGCATATACTAATCTAGCCAAAACATGCAAGCACTATCCTGTGCTTTCTTGCTAATGGTATTGTTAATATTACGGTTTCATTGTAAATATGAATACTCAAATCACATGTACAACCATAACAGGTTTAAATAAAGAACGACGGGAAACCCTTTCAATACAATTTAAAAAAAAAATGTGAGGGAAAAACAAAATTTTATATTGAAAGAAACGCTACAGTGATGGAAGAGGGGCATCTGTGAGTGAAGCTCTCAGCTTCAGACGTTAAAGAATGAGGGCCATTATCCCAGGGGATAACCTACACGACGACCCTCATTAAGAAAGCGATTCCGCTCCCCCCATCCACCCACCATGGAACATGCCAAGTGTTATTATCGGTCTCAATTTATCTCGGATTCCCAATACGCACTCAATCCATTTGGTTCTCTGGATCTGGATACGTACATTTTGGTTATTTGCTGTTTTGTTTTTGGCTTGTGGTAACTAATCGAATGTGAATGTATCCTTTTTATCATGTTCAAATAAGCTTGTATATGGACTTCAACATTCCTGAGTTTTTAATATAAGGAGCTAGGCGTTGTCAAGAAGTAAACAGAGAGCATTGCATAATAGGTATTTAAAATTTTTTGGAATTACATTGTTTATTTCATGAGACAACTAAAACTAGGTAGATTACAGGAAGTGACTAGTACGATGGTTATGAATCTGGAGCCATAAAATGGGGCGCCTCTGACCCTAACTTCCACTATTCCAGTTCTTAATCTTCAAGTATAGGTGACAACGGTGTCCTAGAGCGCATGCGCCCGGTATTTCACATGACCAGAGGGGCTGCACAGGGATGGAAAATGGTAACCTACTCAACATTCATATTCAATTACAGACCTAATAATTGCATATACCTAACTCTCTGATTGACGGGTAGAGAGAATAAAAATCAACTTAAACACTTAAGAATATATTTGTATTAAATGCACACACACACACATACATACAGCGAGTGCTTTGAAGCTCTCGTAGGAAATTTCTTTGCAGAATTTAAAAAAAGTACTTTTCAGTGTACGAACAGTTCATGATTGGAATCCGCTAAGAGAGAAAGCAGTTAACAATAAGTGCGCTCATAGAGTTAAGGATAAATACGAGCATATGACTCTTTCCCGTAAGCACAATTAGGTAATTGGCTATACACACACACACACACCAAGGAACCAAAATAGGCTTGAAGTTTATGAGGAAAGTCATATAGGTACTATTGAAGTCATAAACTCAGTTGTTAACATGGCACGGGAAAAAAAATGTAAGATTTTGATTATGGGAGACTTTAATCATAAAGAGATAGATTGGATAAATCTTGACCCACACAGTGGTGAGGACTCATTCGGGGCAAGATTCCTAAATTGCGTACAAGGGAATTTCCTACACCAACATGTAATGGAACCAACAAGGGCCAGGGGTGGGGATGAGCCATCACTACTTGATCTAGTTTTCACAGATAATGTGTTGGATATTTAAAAAATTGAGTATGAACCACCAATTGGAAAGAGTGACCACTGTGTGTTGTTGATGGAGTATATCATTGAAGATATTCTTCCTGAGAGTAGAGGCACTGAGGACATGAGGAGGAACTATCCAAAAGGAGATTACATCAAAATGAATGAGCTTTTTGCAGTTATTGACTGGAGAACCTTATTTTACAACAAATCTGTACAAGAAATGTATGACATCTTTTGTGAGAAATATGGGAAGATAGTAGATTGCTGCATACCTGTCACCAAAGTAGGTGTAATTCATGCCAGAGAGAAATGGTTCAATAATGGGTGTAAAAGAGCTAAGGAGTGGAGAGACAAATGCTGGAAAAGGTATAGAAGGATAAAAAACATAAATGCCTGGCAAACCTACAAAAGAGCAAGAAATGACTACCTAAGTAAAAGGAGAGAGGCAGAGAGAGACTATGAGAGGGACATCACCAGGAAGGCTAAAGAAAATCCCAAGCTTTTCCACAGCTTTATCAGAGGAAAACTGAAGGTAAAAGAACAGGTTTTAAGGCTAAAGAGAGCGGATGGAAGCATCACTGAGATGGACGAAGAGATCAGCAAAGAATTGAACAAGGAGTTTCAGTCAGTATTTACAGTAGAAAATACCCCACCCCCTCAGATTGCAGTGATAGAAGCTCAAGGGCCGGTATTAGAGAACATCAACCTTACAGCCACAGAGGTATGCAAAGCGCTGATGGATTTAGATGTTCATAAAGCTACAGGTCCTGATGACATATCCCCTCATGTGCTTAAAAAATGCGCAAACACAATATCAGTGGCACTAAGTATCATATTTAAGGAGTCACTGGAGTCGGGGGAGATTCCAAGATGATGGAAACAAGCAAATGTGATACCTATCTTCAAAAAGGGAAGGAGGGATACGGCTCTGAACTATAGACCAGTTTCCTTGACCAGCATAGTTTGCAAAGTTATGGAGAAACTACTAAGGAAACATATCTCTCTTCACATGGAATCCTTCAACTTTTTGTCAGTGAGGCAACATGGCTTCAGAGAAGGTAGATCAACAGTAACAAACTTATTAGAATTTTGTGATGAGGTAAGCCAAATCTTACAGGAAAGAGAGGGCTGGGCAGATTGCATATTCCTAGACTTCCAGAAAGCGTTTGACACTGTTCCACATAGGAGACTTATTAGGAAGCTGCAATCAATGGCTAGAATAGGTGGAAATGTCTTGGAATGGATAAAAACTTACTTAGAAGGAAGGGAACAGAGGGTTAGAGTAAGACACTCAGTGTCTGAATGGAGAAGAGTTAGTAGTGGAGTTCCACAGGGTTCAGTTTTAGGGCCACTTTTGTTCCTTGTATATGTAAATGACCTACCAGAGTCTGTAAATTCATTCATGAATATGTTTGCAGATGATGCAAAGATTGTGAAGAAAGCAAAAAACGAGAACAATGGTAGAGAACTTCAGGAGGATCTAAATAATCTGCATGAGTGGTTAGAAAAGTGGCTAATGAAATTCAATACCTCAAAATGTAAGGTAATGAGAATGGGTACAAGTGCAAGAAGGCCCAAGCTTGACTACTCGGTGGCTGGAGTACAACTTCAAGAGACAGAAAATGAGAGAGATCTAGGAGTAAACATACTGGCAGATTTGTCTCCAGAAATACATATAAATGGCGTAGTAAGGGCAGCATATGCATTCTTATCAAATGTAAGGGTAGCCTTCAGGCACATGGACAAGGAAATGTTCAGAAATATTTATGTAACCTATGTGAGGCCAAAACTCGAATATGCAGCCCCCTTTTGGAATCCGCACTTGAAAAATCACATAGCTAAGCTTGAAAAAGTTCAAAGACATGCCACGAAACTGGTGCCAGAAATACGCAATCTCAGTTATGATGAGAGGCTGTGGGAATAGACTTTCCATCACTCGAAGCTAGAAGAGTAAGGGGGGATATGGTGACAGTCTTTAAATTCCTTCATGGTTATGATAGAGTGGATAGGGATCGATATTTCGATATGGCTGGCTCTAGAACTAGAGGTCATAGTTTGAAGCTTCGTAAGAAAACTTGTTTGCAGGATGTAAGGAAATACTTTTTCAGTGTAAGAGTAGTTGATAATTGGAATTGGCTAAGCGAGGAGGTAGTTAATGCTATCTCAATCCATAGTTTTAAGGACAGGTACGATAAGTATCACTAAGTCTAAAAATGGAACCGATCAGGAGACGGGAAGATACGAGCTTTGGGCTCTTTCCCGTAAACACAATTAGGTAATCACACACACACACACACACACACACACACACACACACACACACGTGTGTGTGTGTGTGTGTGTGTGTACGTATGTATGTATGCATGCATACTTGTGTGTGTATGTATGTATGCATGATTGTGTGTGTGTGCACATGCAGATAGAGGAAAAAGGAGAAAATCCTACAAAAGGTATTATCTAATAGCAAAAAGCTTGTGTAATATTCGCTTAGAGAGATAGATAGATTAGGGGCCTTAAAAGTTTATTTTAGTAATGTAAAGAAGCCCTAACCAAGGGTTAAACTAGGAGAGGATTGGCAATACATTTGATAGTGATGGTAGGGGAGGCGATATGATTTTTTTTTTTGATACCCGTGAAGAGGAGGATCTGAATGACGGTATATTTAAATGGTGATTATGATATAAAGGGTTCAAATGGGAATGCGAATAACTGTGTTTACCAATGAAGAAATAGCATTGCCTTCCTTATATCTAAAAATTTTTGGTCTTCATATATTGGTAATACACATGTGAATGTGTGGTATTATTAGTAGTCATAACAAAAATAAAACGTATAAAGGATGAGGTAAAGCTAGCTAAATATCTGTAGTGTGAAAAAGAAGCAAGAATAATGATACGGATAATTAAAGTATTAATACTGATTATTAGGTTATCATTACTATAAAATAATAATAATAATAATTATAATAATAATAATAATAATAATGAGAGTAATAATAATAATAATAGTAATATATTTATTGTTTTTATTATTATTATTATTATTATTATTATTATTATTATTATTATTATTATTATTATTATTATTATTAGTAGTAGTAGTAGTAGTAGTAGTAGTAGTAGTAGTAGTAGTAGTAGTAGCAGTAGTAGTAGTAGTAGTAGGAGTAGGAGTAGGAGTAGGAGTAGGTGTAGGTGTAGGAGGAGGAGGCGGAGGAGGCGAGAGAGAGAGAGAGAGAGAGAGAGAGAGAGAGAGAGAGAGAGAGAGAGAGAGAGAGAGAGAGAGAGAGAGAGAGAGAGAGAGAGAGAGAGAGAGAGAGTCAAAGTCAAAAACTTTATTCCATCAAAAATGGCTATTACATGATAATTAATCTAATTACAAATTACAAATGTAAAATGTCAAAATAAAACAAATGAAATTTGCAAAGCACAAAATCAAAATATTTACACATTAAAATAAGCATACGTACACTTCGTCTACCCAAAGGGAGGATAATAATGAGACTAAAATCACTTATTAAGTAGGTGATTTAAAAGATGAGATTTAAATGAGGGTAATGTTTGGCAGCTTCTTAAGTTTGCGGGTAAAGAGTTCCAAAGTCTCGGGCCCATTACATTTAAGGCTCTTGCCCCAATATCAGTGGAAGTTCTGGGCACGTAAAAAGAATTCTGATATCTGGTGTTGACGTTATTGATACACACTTGATTAACTGTTGGCAATGAGAAGAGCCATTCCGGTAATATTCCATGATTTATTTTAAAAACTAAAAGACATATTATATATGAACTTCATGTCCATCCTTAGCCAACTCAATCTCTCAAAGAGGGGAGTCACGTGATCATATTTATGCACCCCCCCTATGGCAACTCTTGCAACAAAATTCTGGAGCCTTTTCACTCGTAACATCTGGGTCTTAGTCGTGGAACCCCAAACACTCAGACAGTAGTTGAGAATACTTAAAATCAATGTTTGTACTACAATTACCCTACAATCAGGCTCGAATCTTTCATAGACTCTGTTCAAGTAAATAAGGGTCCCGTTCACTTTTTTATGTAGTTCATCGATATGAAAATTAAATGTCATGGTACTGTCCATAATAACTCTAGATTTTTAACCTTATTAGATGGGAAGAGTGAAACATTGTTGAAATTTATACTGATGTTCTCAGGAATGAGAGAGAGAGAGAGAGAGAGAGAGAGAGAGAGAGAGAGAGAGAGAGAGAGAGAGAGAGAGAGAGAGAGAGAGAGAGAGAGAGAGAGAGAGAGAGAGAGAGTTGTTTACGGTTGAATGACCATATAGTTTAACTCTTATTTTAATAGACTTGGACAATGATATATTTTCTCCTTTGAGTTAACTGTTTTGACCTTTGAGAAATGAAAAACGAAGCACTATTGTTTAAGAAATATCTTGTGTAGATGGCAATAAAAGTTGAGTGTAATCACACATCTTTAAACACATATATGAACTCACATTTAGGTATTTTTTTCGATTTGGTAATTAATTAATTATATGACTTTCTTGAAGTAATTACTACCTGTACATCAGTACCGAACGTATGTAGCTTTTTCTAATACCACGTTACCGCCATTACTATTTTGTTTAACTTAGATGAAAATTTTTAATAGTGTTGGGCAACATCAAGGAATAAAATTTATTAATTATGAGTTGTTACTTTGCTATTATTACTGCTTTCCCTTTGTGTTTAGGAATATGCCTTGTACATAGTAACAAAGTAATAATAATCAATTCTTATATTATATTGTTTTTATCTCTGTTTTCAGTCATTTCGTATTTTATTTATTTATCAGATATTTTACTGTTGCTAATTCTGGCAGAATTACTGTAGCTTTTACTGTTACTGATTTACCATGACTTGCGTTCATAATTCTTTTACTTTTATATATGATTTTATATTTATTACCATTAAACTTGTGTTGTACCTGATACTGGTAATTCACATACATACATTAATATACAAGACCTCATTCCCCTTGTAAGGAGGTTGGCCGAGCTAAGAAACACGCATTCACCACGATCCACACATACCTTAACAACTCCTCTTAGCTCCTTGGGGATAAAGGGTTGACACGTTTCCCGTCCTTTCACCCTGCTTGGGTTACCACAAGGTAGGCGGGCAAGGATAATCTACAGTGAGGCCTGACAGCCGCAGATGGTTTACCTCCACCACTTCATCACATGGCAACTCCCCTCACACCCGTCCATCACAGATCACTATGTTAGCAGGTGCGAGTAATCCCTTAGGCCCTTGTCAGCTATACACAATCTTCCTCCACTCATTCCTATCTCTTACATGTTCTCTTCCCTGCTCCACTAACACCCCACGTGCATTCAGTGCCCCTCTCACGCCATCCAAGTATATCATTCTAGGGCTTCCTCTTGACCTACCTCCAAGCACTTGTGCACTCCGCACTTTCTCCACTATTCGTTCATTACTCATCCTTTCCATGTGTCCACAACAGCTCAACACACTCTGCTCTAACCTATCCGATAACTTCCTTTCACACATGTTCTCTACCTTTCATCCTCATTTCTTACTCTATCTATGCTAGATATACCAATCATACTTCTCAAACACCTCATCTCCAGTAAATTCAAATTGTCCCTCTCAACGTTTATTGTATTCCAAGTCTTTGCTCCATACAATGCTGTCGGCACACTCACACCTTCATGTATCCTTCTCTTTGCACTCATTCCTAAATATCTATTTCCCATTGCACTTTTCAACCCACCCAGACTTTTACCTGCTTCCTTCACTATATGGCTTTTTTTTATATGAGTGTGACACCGGGACAGGCAGAAACTGCCCTCATCAATAAAGCCCCGGGCACGAGAAAATACCAAGACGAAGGAAAATAAAAAAGGTTAAAGACAAGGCAGATATGAGGTAATGTCACACAACGGAAAACGACAAATAGAAAAAACAGTCAAAGTACAGAGGACCCAGAGATATGGAGGACTAGGCCCCGAGATGACGATAGATCTGCCTTTTGAAGGATGAAAGGTCATAAAAATTAGGAAAGACAGAAGAAGGAAGAGAGTTCCAGAGTCTGGAGGTAGATGAGAAGAAGAAGTCGCTGCACCGACCAATCCGCTAGCTACAAATCTCCATACATACCTGTGAGATGAGGCCGCTTGGCGAGTGTTACGCGGCCTCGGCAGTGGGGGAGGGATGTAACTTGTCAAGTCATCAGAGCAGCGATGGAAGTAGTAGCGATAGAAAAGAGAAAGGGAAGATACCTGACGGCGAAGAGAGAGAGACTCCAGATTAGAAGTAAGAGAAGGATCATTAATGAGTCTGACTGCCTTAGACTCAACCCTATCAAGGAGATAAGTATAAGAAGAAGCACCCCAGATGTGAGCAGTACTCTAAACAGGGACGGATAAGACCTTTATAAATTTTACGTAACTGTAAAGAGGGAAAGTAATTACGAAAACGAAACAAAACCCCCAATTTGTTGGATGAAGATTTAGAAATTTGGATTATGTGATTCTTCCAAGACAAGTTAGACTGATTACGAGTAGCAGATGAAGGTTGTGAAGAAAAGGCATAGGAAAAGTGAAGGGTAAAATCATCAGCAAAGGCATGAAGAAGATAGGACGATTGGATTGTAGAAGACCATTGATGAAGAGAAGGAACAGGATAGGTGAAAGAACAGAGCCCTGTGGAACACCACTGGTAACAAAGAAAGGGCTAGATGTCGCGCCATCAATAACTACAGATATAAATCGCACACTCATTGGTATTTCAAGCATTCAGTAACAACAACTGTAAACAATGTAAACATATTACCTCACTCGAGGATTATACTCTTAAGACTTTTATGAACATTAATGCTTTTATCAGAGCTTTTTCAGGTCGACTCCTCGTGTTGGTTAATGCGTTTACCTTGTTTCAGATTTCATCCTGCATCATTTAATTTTACTGACAAATTCTTTCTAACTTTTAGAGGCTACATTATTGTTTGAAGAACTTTTTTTGTGATCCTGGAAGGTGTTGTTTAAATTGTATTAATAATAGTATTCTTGGGCTTTGTAATTTTTTCTGAGCAGTGATTCTTATCAAGTTCTGGGATCTGATATTAAGTCAGTGTCAAAAAACAATATTCCATTTTTGTGTTGATCGATAGATGTTAATTTATATCTTAGGCCTACTCGTTAAAATCCTCTCGCTCTGCTAACTAAACGCACACATTTTTCTTCAATATATTAAAATGAGCTACTCTATACTATTTTTGTAATGTAAAGAAGGTCTCTTCATTAACCCTTTATTGATGGCAAGAGTGGGGTTGGGTCGAGGTTGAGAACTTTTCCTTTACGAATAATGGACACTTCAGACCCTCAGAGTAATGGACACGTCAGAACCTCAAAATTAATGAACGACGCAATAGAATTAGATGAATACATGGAGGTAATATGAAAAAGCAAAGGTTAATATAATTTAATAATATGTTCGCTTTATGCTACATTGAACAGTTTTCTGTAGTATGACAAGAGACCCAATCAGCGTATAGAAGAGGAAATTATAAATATGATAAGAAAAAAGCACTAAGAATATAGAGTAGGGAAAATTGGAAGCTAGCAATTTGTTAATTGAAAATATATGGAAAAAAATAAAGTTTGCCTTAAAACTCAATGGATAATTTGAGCTTTGATGTGCCTATTTTTGATCTTGTCAAAGATATAATCTGTGTGTACTGCATAGTCAAATAAAACCACTATTTTTTCTTAAAAGAGCTTATAAGAAAAGGAAAATCTGTTTTAGGGAGATATATATATATATATATATATATATATATATATATATATATATATATATATATATATATATATATATATATATATATATATATAGAGAGAGAGAGAGAGAGAGAGAGAGAGAGAGAGAGAGAGAGAGAGAGAGAGAGCTGGGATAGGATGGGAGGGAAAATCAGTGACGGCTTCAAATGAACTCTCTGGAGAGGGGGAAATAAGGTAGGAAAGATTTGAGGGGAAAAGCACGGAAATGAAATAAAGAGAGAGATAAAAAGAGAGGGGCAGACTCTCTTGCTAAGACGTGTCTGTATAGTTGAGATATAATAAGGCTAAAAACTCTCTGAATCCAGATAAAAGTCACATGTAAGAAAGTCACAGAAAAAATGAACAGCAA
Source organism: Halocaridina rubra (assembly GCA_037179515.1). Taxonomy (NCBI): domain Eukaryota; kingdom Metazoa; phylum Arthropoda; class Malacostraca; order Decapoda; family Atyidae; genus Halocaridina; species Halocaridina rubra. The sequence continues at coordinate 18,401 of JAXCGZ010002906.1, read as the reverse complement.
AAAAGTCTTACCTGACCTTACGTAACCTAACCTAACCTGTGACTTTTTTCCTGAGAATTTTTTTCCTGTGACTTTATTACCAGCTACGCGCTCTCTCAGGGTCTATAACGTTACGCTTAAAAAAAAGAAGAAGAAAATATGTTGATGTAATGAAGAAGTGAATAATAAAGGAAATTATAATAATACGAAGGAACTGAAGTATATTAATATAATAATTGAATGAAGAGCAGTAAAGACAATAAAAATAATAGTATGAGAAATGAGAATCGCATAATATTAAAGTAAAAAGAGTAACAAGAATAGTATTACTAGTGAGAACAATAAAAAAAATCAAGATAAGGCAATGAAATGAATTATAATAATAGGTACTACTACTACTACTACTACTACTACTACTACTACTACTACTACTACTACTACTACTACTACTACTACTACTAATAATAATAATAATAATAATAATAATAATAATAATAATAATAATAATAATAATAATAATAATAATAATAATAATAATAATAATAATAATAATAATAATAAAGAATTAAAGTAATGCTACTACTACTACTACTACTACTACTACTACTACTACTACTACTACTACTACTAATAATAATAATAATAATAATAATAATAATAATAATAATAATAATAATAATAATAATAATAATAATAATAATAATAAAGAATTAAAGTAATTCTGATACTACTACTACTACTACTACTATTAATACTAATACCACTACTCCTACTACTACTACTACTACTACTACTACTACTAATAATAATAATAATAATAATAATAATAATAATAATGATAATAATAATAATAATAATAATAATAATAATAATAATAATAATAATAATAATAATAATAATAATAATAAAGTAATGGCTACAATCCCGTACGGGATCCTAGCCGTACACAGAACAGCGTCAGATGGGTTTATGAAATCCATTTGTGTGAGTCTAGCTAACTAACAATATGGTATCCTAGGTTTACAGTGTGTAAGAAATCGGGCCTAAATCAAGTTGCAAAGTCAGAGGTTGAAAGGAATTGTTTGTAGATATTGATAGTGGATGTTTGTATTTTGCCTTGCAGGAGTTTACATAGGAAAATTAACTTTGATGCCTTAGGGGCAACGAGTTTGGATTGCACTGTAAGCGTAATTGTCTTGCATACAACAGTTCATAAATTAATAATTGATTTCTTTTTAACTACGAGAAGGGAAGAATACACACACACACACACACACACACACACACACACACACACACACACATGAGGAGGAACTATCGGAAAGGAGATTACATCAAAATGAATGAGCTTTTTGCAGTTATTGACTGGAGAACCTTATTTTACAACAAATCTGTACAAGAAATGTATGACATCTTTTGTGAGAAATATGGGAAGATAGTAGATTGCTGCATACCTGTCACCAAAGTAGGTGTAATTCATGCCAGAGAGAAATGGTTCGATAATGGGTGTAAAAGAGCTAAGGAGTGGAGAGACAAATGCTGGAAAAGGTATAGGAGGAGAAAAAACATAAATGCCTGGCAAACCTACAAAAGAGCAAGAAATGACTACCTAAGTAAAAGGAGAGAGGCAGAGAGAGATTATGAGAGGGACATCACCAGGAAGGCTAAAGAAAATCCCAAGCTTTTCCACAGCTTTATCAGAGGAAAACTGAAGGTAAAAGAACAGGTTTTAAGGCTAAAGAGAGCGGATGGAAGCATCACTGAGACGGACGAAGAGATCTGCAAAGAATTGAACAAGGAGTTTCAGTCAGTATTTACAGTAGAAAATACCCCACCCCCTCAGATTGCAGTGATAGAAGCTCAAGGGCCGGTATTAGAGAACATCAACCTTACAGCCACAGAGGTATGCAAAGCGCTGATGGATTTAGATGTTCTTAAAGCTACAGGTCCTGATGACATATCCCCTCATGTGCTTAAAAAATGCGCAAACACAATATCAGTGGCACTAAGTATCATATTTAAGGAGTCACTGGAGTCGGGGGAGATTCCAAGATGCTGGAAACAAGCAAATGTGATACCTATCTTCAAAAAGGGAAGGAGGGATACGGCTCTGAACTATAGACCAGTTTCCTTGACCAGCATAGTTTGCAAAGTTATGGAGAAACTACTAAGGAAACATATCTCTCTTCACTTGGAATCCTTCAACTTTTTGTCAGTGAGGCAACATGGCTTCAGAGAAGGTAGATCAACAGTAACAAACTTATTAGAATTTTATGATGAGGTAAGCCAAATCTTACAGGAAAGAGAGGGCTGGGCAGATTGCATATTCCTAGACTTCCAGAAAGCGTTTGACACTGTTCCACATGGGAGACTTATTAGGAAGCTGCAATCAATGGCTAGAATAGGTGGAAATGTCTTGGAATGGATAAAAACTTACTTAGAAGGAAGGGAACAGAGGGTTAGAGTAAGACACTCAGTGTCTGAATGGAGAAGAGTTAGTAGTGGAGTTCCACAGGGTTCAGTTTTAGGGCCACTTTTGTTCCTTGTATATGTAAATGACCTACCAGAGTCTGTAAATTCATTCATGAATATGTTTGCAGATGATGCAAAGATTGTGAAGAAAGTAAAAAACGAGAACAATGGTAGAGAACTTCAGGAGGATCTAAATAATCTGCATGAGTGGTCAGAAAAGTGGCTAATGAAATTCAATACCTCAAAATGTAAGGTAATGAGAATGGGTACAAGTGCAAGAAGGCCCAAGCTTGACTACTCGGTGGCTGGAGTACAACTTCAAGAGACAGAAAATGAGAGAGATCTAGGAGTAAACATACTGGCAGATTTGTCTCCAGAAATTCATATAAATGGCGTAGTAAGGGCAGCATATGCATTCTTATCAAATGTAAGGGTAGCCTTCAGGCACATGGACAAGGAAATGTTCAGAAATATTTATGTAACCTATGTGAGGCCAAAACTCGAATATGCAGCCCCCTTTTGGAATCCGCACTTGAAAAAGCACATAGCTAAGCTTGAAAAAGTTCAAAGACATGCCACGAAACTGGTGCCAGAAAAACGCAATCTCGGTTATGATGAGAGGCTGAGGGAATTAGACTTGCCATCACTCGAAACTAGAAGAGTAAGGGGGGATATGGTGACAGTCTTTAAATTCCTTCATGGTTATGATAGAGTGGATAGGGATCGATATTTCGATATGGCTGGCTCTAGAACTAGAGGTCATAGTTTGAAGCTTCGTAAGAAAACTTGTTTGCAGGATGTAAGGAAATACTTTTTCAGTGTAAGAGTAGTTGATAATTGGAATTCGCTAAGCGAGGAGGTAGTTAATGCTATCTCAATCCATAGTTTTAAGGACAGGTACGATAAGTATCACTAAGTCTAAAATGGAACCGATCAGGAGACGGGAAGATACGAGCTTTGGGCTCTTTCCCGTAAACACAATTAGGTAATCAATTAGGTAATCTCACACACACACACACACACACACACACACACACACACACACACACACACACACACACTTTAATCATAAAGAGATAGATTGGATAAATCTTGACCCACACAGTGGTGAGGACTCATTTGGGGCAAGATTCCTAGATTGCGTACAAGGGAATTTCCTACACCAACATGTAATGGAACCAACAAGAGCCAGGGGTGGGGATGAGCCATCACTACTTGTTCTAGTGTTCACAGTTAATGTGTTGGATATTGAAAATATTGAGTATGAACCACCAATTGGAAAGAGTGACCACTGTGTGTTGTTGATGGAGTATATCATTGAAGATATTCTTCCTGAGAGTAGAGGCACTGAGGACATGAGGAGGAACTATCCGAAAGGAGATTACATCAAAATGAATGAGCTTTTTGCAGTTATTGACTGGAGAACCTTATTTTACAACAAATCTGTACAAGAAATGTATGACATCTTTTGTGAGAAATATGGGAAGATAGTAGATTGCTGCATACCTCTCACCAAAGTAGGTGTAATTCATGCCAGAGAGAAATGGTTCGATAATGGGTGTAAAAGAGCTAAGGAGTGGAGAGACAAATGCTGGAAAAGGTATAGGAGGAGAAAAAACATAAATGCCTGGCAAACCTACAAAAGAGCAAGAAATGACTACCTAAGTAAAAGGAGAGAGGCAGAGAGAGATTATGAGGGGGACATCACCAGGAAGGCTAAAGAAAATCCCCAGCTTTTCCACAGCTTTATCAGAGGAAAACTGAAGGTAAAAGAACAGGTTTTAAGGCTAAAGAGAGCGGATGGAAGCATCACTGAGACGGACGAAGAGATCTGCAAAGAATTGAACAAAGAGTTTCAGTCAGTATTTACAGTAGAAAATACCCCACCCCCTCAGATTGCAGTGATAGAAGCTCAAGGGCCGGTATTAGAGAACATCAACCTTACAGCCACAGAGGTATGCAAAGCGCTGATGGATTTAGATGTTCATAAAGCTACAGGTCCCGATGACATATCCCCTCATGTGCTTAAAAAATGCGCAAACACAATATCAGTGGCACTAAGTATCATATTTAAGGAGTCACTGGAGTCGGGGGAGATTCCAAGATGCTGGAAACAAGCAAATGTGATACCTATCTTCAAAAACGGAAGGAGGGATACGGCTCTGAACTATAGACCAGTTTCCTTGGCCAGCATAGTTTGCAAACTTATGGAGAAACTACTAAGGAAACATATCTCTCTTCACTTGGAATCCTTCAACTTTTTGTCAGTGAGGCAACATGGCTTCAGAGAAGGAAGATCAACAGTAACAAACTTATTAGAATTTTATGATGAGGTAAGCCAAATCTTACAGGAAAGAGAGGGCTGGGCAGATTGCATATTCCTAGACTTCCAGAAAGCGTTTGACACTGTTCCACATGGGAGACTTATTAGGAAGCTGCAATCAATGGCTAGAATAGGTGGAAATGTCTTGGAATGGATAAAAACTTACTTAGAAGGAAGGGAACAGAGGGTTAGAGTAAGACACTCAGTGTCTGAATGGAGAAGAGTTAGTAGTGGAGTTCCACAGGGTTCAGTTTTAGGGCCACTTTTGTTCCTTGTATATGTAAATGACCTACCAGAGTCTGTAAATTCATTCATGAATATGTTTGCAGATGATGCAAAGATTGTGAAGAAAGTAAAAAACGAGAACAATGGTAGAGAACTTCAGGAGGATCTAAATAATCTGCATGAGTGGTCAGAAAAGTGGCTAATGAAATTCAATACCTCAAAATGTAAGGTAATGAGAATGGGTACAAGTGCAAGAAGGCCCAAGCTTGACTACTCGGTGGCTGGAGTACAACTTCAAGAGACAGAAAATGAGAGAGATCTAGGAGTAAACATACTGGCAGATTTGTCTCCAGAAATACATATAAATGGCGTAGTAAGGGCAGCATATGCATTCTTATCAAATGTAAGGGTAGCCTTCAGGCACATGGACAAGGAAATGTTCAGAAATATTTATGTAACCTATGTGAGGCCAAAACTCGAATATGCAGCCCCCTTTTGGAATCCGCACTTGAAAAAGCACATAGCTAAGCTTGAAAAAGTTCAAAGACATGCCACGAAACTGGTGCCAGAAATACGCAATCTCGGTTATGATGAGAGGCTGAGGGAATTAGACTTGCCATCACTCGAAGCTAGAAGAGTAAGGGGGGATATGGTGACAGTCTTTAAATTCCTTCATGGTTATGATAGAGTGGATAGGGATCGATATTTCGATATGGCTGGCTCTAGAACTAGAGGTCATAGTTTGAAGCTTCGTAAGAAAACTTGTTTGCAGGATGTAAGGAAATACTTTTTCAGTGTAAGAGTAGTTGATAATTGGAATTCGCTAAGCGAGGAGGTAGTTAATGCTATCTCAATCCATAGTTTTAAGGACAGGTACGATAAGTATCACTAAGTCTAAAAAT
>JAXCGZ010002905.1:0-30599 GCA_037179515.1 Halocaridina rubra | reverse complement strand
TTCACACGTTCGAACATCACTTCAAACACTTGTCTGTCGAACCGCGTTTGACGAACCGTTTGACTGTGTAAACCCCCCTTAACTTTCCGTGGCTTTATCCACAGTATTAGACATCTAACACATGCTTAAATGTTATCAAAATGAACTATTTGTTGGCACTCCAATGTGGTGCCAGCGAATAGGCGAAGCGGGAAAAATTGTGATGGAAATAAAGGTTTTCATTGAAATTAAAAAGGATTTACTGTTTTCACTGTACTAATATTTTTCCTTCAACTCCCATATATACATACATCACATACCTATATGTACTCATACGTGTGTGTGTGTATATATATATATATAAATATATATATATATATATATATATATATATATATATATATATATATATATATATATATATATATATATATATATATATATATATATATATATATATATATATATATATATATATATATATATTGTGTGCGTGTATTTGTGTGTGTGTGTGTGTGTGTGTGTGTGTGTGTGTGTGTCTACAGAGAGAGAGAGAGAGAGAGAGAGAGAGAGAGAGAGAGAGAGAGAGAGAGAGAGAGAGAGAGAGAGAGAGAGAGAGAGAGAGAGCAATAAGACAGGGATGAATATATATATATATATATATATATATATATAATATATATATATATATATATATATATATATATATATATATATATATATATATATATATATATATATATATATATATATATATATATATATATATATATATATATATATATATATATATATATATATATATATATATATATATTATGTTGTCAAAGTAAGTGATATATTCACTTGGAGACATTTACCGAATCTGTCATTTATATTGATTATAACGCCGTATGTAAAGTGATCCACGTGATTATTTTCTTTAGTGTTTCACATTGACAAAAGCAACTAAAAAGCAATAAAATATTTATTAATTATATCGATTAGTTGGACATTAGACCAGCAGGATAACATATATATGTGTAAGTATACTGAATATTCTTGGATATTCATTACCTATCTCTTATTATCGCTTCACATCTGACAAGTCACATCATTCTCCATCTGTTACTTTTCTGTTTTCTTTGTGCCAAGGCCCTACGAGGGAGATTTTATTTTTGTTTTTTTAGCCCTTCCTGGTGTCGCACTCATTAACAAAAATAATTCTCACCATCTGGTTATAATTACAAATGCTACTTCCTGTTTAGGATTCCAAATACATAAATTACATCTGTTCGTCATTATTAGACGCTAATGACCTTGGCACTCCGAGGTCAGCATGAATCATAAGGCAAAATATTAGTGGCTCTTATGGCGGCTTTCACACCAGAGTGGCACATTGCACGTGGCTTGCCACGTGTCACGACAGTTTAAACCGAACATTTGGAAATATATGAAACCTTTCACACAGAAGTAACGTGACACGTTCCACGTGTAAAAATATGGGACGCGTCACGACACTTCTGTGTGTAAAGTTTCATATATTTCGGATGCTCTTTTTCAACTGACGAGCCACGTGGCATGTCACATGCGACGGGCCACTTTGGTCTGAAAGCGGCCTTAGACTCTCCACTTCAAAGCACAGTTTGTGCATTTTAAGTGGTTATAAGTTGTAATAATAAGTTGTATAATTATTATTATTATTATTATTATTGTTTTATTATTCTTATTATAATAATAATAATAATAATAATAATAATAATAATAATAATAATAATAATAATAATAATAATAATAATAATAATAATAATAATAATAATAATAATAATAACAATAGTAATAAATTTAATTATTATTATTATTATTATTATTATTATTATCATTATTATTATTATTATTATTATTATTATCATTATTATTATTATTATTATTATTATTATTATTATTATTGCGTAAATGCATCTTGGCGGCGTATAGCGTATAGATGTACACAGAAAATATGTACACAGAACATCTTTACCAAACGCATTTATGTTATTAATATGCCCAAGCATGTTGTACATTATAGTGTACACTTGTAATTTTATGTGAGATGGAGAATTTGAAGAAGATTTGTTAATTTTTGGAGTACTGTACTAATATTTTTTAACTAAAGGAATTTAAGGCACATAGGTTAAAATTTTTTGAAGTAGGGAAACCATGGTGGTGTAGTGGTTAGAATATAGACATGTGACTGACCCCACCGTGGGGTGTTAGGAAGGGCATCTATCCTTTATTCCCCAGTTCCAATCTCTTTGTGACCACCCCCATAATGGAAACTAATTGTGACATATGATGTGTTGAAACACATATAATGTGTTGAATTTTGTAGTGTCAGACGTTGCATGCTAGAAGGATATTATTTTTTTTCTCTCTCTCTCTCTCTCTCTCTCTCTCTCTCTCTCTCTCTCTCTCTCTCTCTCTCTCTCTCTCTCTCTCTCTCTCTCTCTCTCTCTCTCTCTCTATCTCTCTCTCTCTTTATTCACAGAACAAACACAGAAGCAGGTTCAAAGATGATCACTATCAAAGGGCCAACACTCTGGAATAATATTCCAGAGCATCTTAAAAATGCATCCTCCTTCACAGCTTTCAAAGGCAAACTATACAGTTTTCTTTTGGACAAATAGTTGCTGCTCATTAAGAACTAATTATTCTCATTGTAAGGAAACAAATATGGAAATGATGCCGATAATAACGATCCTGTATCTAGTGGCATACTTACTACTTTATTATTAACATTATTGTAACATTTTTAATACAGCATTATTATTTTCTATGAAAGCTACATTTAATTTAACTATATGTCTAACCCTCTTATTTGTTAGTTTAATTACATGTCTACTTATAAGTTACTATTAATGTTGAATAACCATTGTACAAAATGGAAATAAATGTTTTTGTTTGTTTGTTTGTTTGCTCTCTCTCTCTCTCTCTCTCTCTCTCTCCACGAATGTCCTTTATGCAGCTCTTCTACTTTTGGACTAAACTATTTTTCCTTTATGATAGATTTGGATGTGTTTTGAATTATTCTCATAATTGTTTTTCTCGGAAATTACTCTTTTATGTTAGGTCCGACACTTAACTAACATAACCTAATATAACCCAACTCAGATTAAAAGCCTGACACACCTTAACAGGGTCAGTATCGATGTCACTAAAGAGTGGCACTCTCCTGAAAACAATAGTGCCACTGGTCTCACGGGTAAATTTTGGCAGGGTGTATAAAACGAATCTTACCCATTGAAGATAACAATTCTACTCCATTTATCTGAATTATGCATGATTAATCCTTATGTTATAGAGTAGTCACCGTGGCAAAGTGCTAGCTTCCGCGACTCTGATTGCTGCAGGTCGAGGGTCTGCGCCCCACCACGGTCCGAGGTTAGCACGGGCATGCACTAAGAGTATCGATTGCATCTGCCAAAACAAGTCCTTCGCAAGAATGCAACCGTCCCAGCCCTTACTAGAAAAGGGAATCCGTGACGTAAAACCGGCTTTTTATAGATTTTGACTATATTCCCTCATTGATATGACAATTAAAGGTTACTCATATAGACTTCTTTTCATACTGAGCTTTTAAGCTCTAATAATACAAAGAAATTAGAGTAGTTTTCCAATAATAGTAGAGTTACTACAATTGGCTAACTTAAGTCTTCAGTGGTGCATCTCTAGAAGTTTATCTGGAGGGTCTGGTTATAGAGGCCTGGAAGAAGTTCAGTGTACTCACAAACCATTTCCAGCAAAAGTTTATAACGCCGTGATTGGATAAAACTTTATCAAAGACAGGTCTGCTTAAACTTGGCATGCTTTACAGTTGTCGAGCTCTTTTGCTTTGGGGTGTAATTAAGTAATTCATCAGAAATACTTACAAGAAGATTTATTCATGCATGTAATTTACTCAAGAATTCGATTTTTTTTTAATAACGGAATGGAATTTTAGTTGAACCAAAAATCATAATTATTTTCCCTGTACTATATTATTGTGACGTGGGCCAAAGGGATTTCTCGCACCTGGTATCACAGTGAATAGTGAGGGACGTTTGTGATGGGAGTTGCCATGTGATGAAGCGATTGGGTAAACCAGCTTCGTTGTCGGACTGCACTGCAGACTATCCTTGCCCGCCTACCTTGTGGATGACCCAAGCAACCTTTTATCCCCAAGGACCTAAGAGGAGTAATTGAGGTGTGTTGGGTCGTGGTAAATACGTGTTCTTAGGCTCGGCCACTCCCCCTTACAAGGGGGAATGGGACCATGTGTATACGTATATATCATAGTACCAGTCAGTGACTTTAAAAGATTTTGTATAATGACAATTTGGATATCTGCATGTTATTATAGTCAAAGTATTAAAACTTAACCTATATTAAAACGTTTAATATTTTAAGTTCTATAATATTGCAATGCGATAGCACAGCACTTTAGAACTCGAGAGAAAGAGATTATCTGAAGAATTTTTTTTTTTTTTTTTTTAGATAAAACTTGGGACAATTATGGATTTCAAGTTTAATTTTTTTAGATACTTATATAAATATAAAAAATTTCATTTTGCGTCACAGATACTAGTCAGTTCCTTCTTATATATATATATATATATATATATATATATATATATATATATATATATATATATATATATATATATATATATATATATATATATATTGTGTGTGTGTGTGTGTGTGTGTGTGTGTGTGTGTGTGTGTGTGTGTGTGTGTGTGTGTGTGTGTGTGTGTGTGTGTGTGTGTGTGTGTGTAAACTCTGTTTTTACATTCCTTTAATTGCGTAAAGTTAATGGAAAGTAGATACATACATACATACATATACCTTGGCTGTTTCCCCCTTTAATTGGGGGGGTAGCCGACATCAAGAAAGGAACGCCACTATTATTTATGCATGCAGGTTTCATCACCAGAAAATATTTTTGTAAAATGAACATCGTTATTGGGATAGATAGGAACTGAAACTGTATTTTCTTTTGCAGTCATTCACATAATGCAAGTCTTTGGGAAACTGCGCTATTTATTTGCATTGAAGTTAATATACTGCTTGCTTATATGTGCTTTTGTGTGTTTGTATGTGTGTATGCACTTGTGTGTCTGAGAGCATGTGCTCATAAAACACGTGTATATTTGAATGTTGACATTATTTAGGTACACTTTTGGCACCTCACATCAATGAAATAAAAGGAGAGATGCATCTCTCAGACTCATCAGGAAAGCGATGGAAGTAGTACCGATAAAAAGAGAAAGAAATGGCACTTTCCGGCGAAGAGAAAGGGAATCAGAATTAGAGCAGGATCATTGCTGAGTCTAATGACTTTAGATTTCACCCTATCAAGTAGATAGATTTACAGTAACTGAGATGAAGAAAATGAATGATTAACGAAACAAGTTCTTCATGATATCAGCTGTTGTTGGAATATGGCATTATTATAATTATTTTCATATTGCTTAGTAATTACCTCAAATAATGCTTTTTTAAGCAACTATGTAGTATGTTGGTCCATGGCACCAACCGCCCTTTGCGATACTACAGCTGAAGGGTCTTGTGGACTTAAATAAGATTGACCAGGACAGTTCGATGTTAAGTCTTCCTTCACTTACGGTTCTCTTTCTATGCCTACATCAACACCTAATATTCTTGGATTTTTGTTACACATGTCTTATTATCCCTTCGCATCTGACAAGTCACAATACTCCCAATCTCTTTTTCTCTTTATGCTTTCTTTGTGCCCAGGCCTGATGAGGGTAGATCTATTTTTTTTTTCGTGGCCTGTCCTGGTGTCACAATCATAAAAAAAAAAAGTGACCCACCCCGCATCACTGCCTGGTCTGTCAAATTAGTCTAGTATTTAGCTCAGTCACTTGGGACGGATGAGTGTGAGGAGTTGCCAGGCGATGAAGCGGAGGAGTTAAACCAGCTGCGGTTGTGGGTCTTCGAGGCAGAAGATTCTAGCCCACTAACTTTGTGGATGATCTAAGTAGGGTTGTTAGAGGGAATTGTGGCAACCCTTTATCCCCAAAGAGTTGAGAGGAGTTTTCGAGGCATGTTTGGCTTCTGGTGAATGTGTGTGCTTTGACTCGGTTACCCCCATTGCAAGGGGGAATGCACCCACTATATATGTATTTGTGTTGTTATATAACACTTAATTAATAATTGTAATGCGAACGCATTACCTTTTTCCATGGAAACTCTTATGTTGAGAGGCACAGCAAGATAGGAGAGGGAAAAAAAGACATTTGTACGTGCACCCCAAACCGATATTTCTGTTTCACTTTTCCGTGTTTGTTCATATGTTTGTTTGAGTATTTGGAGTTTTCTCTAATGTTTTTTTTTTTACCTTTTTTATGTGTTGTTGTTTTACGTATTTCCTCTTATGAGCGAAGGAGCGATTCCAATTTCCAGACTTTTTGGTGCAGTGCTTCATTCCTCTTTATTGCTGCAAGGGACACTGACGTTGTCACAATGTATTTTCAGCACAAGAGCTTTTAAAAGCAGATGTCTGTTTTGCCTTTTCTATTTACACGTTTATTATTATTATTTTTGTTGTTGTTGTTGTTGCTATTATTATTATTATTATTATTGTTGTTATTTTTATTATTATTATTATTATTATTATTATTATTATTATTATTATTATTATTATTATTATTATTATTATTATTATTATTATTATTATTATTATTATTATTGTTGTTTTTATAAATATTGTTATTTTTATTATTATTATTATTATTATTATTATTATTATTATTATTATTATTATTATTATTATTATTATTATTATTATTATTATTATTATTATTATTATTATAATTATTATTATTGTTGTTGTTGTTTTTATTATTATTATTATTCTCATTATATTATTATTATTATTATTATTATTATTATTATTATTATTATTATTATTATTATTATTATTATTATTATTATTGTTATTATTTAATTGTTATTATTTTAGTAGCTCTTTTGTACATAGTCTCTACTGATGTGAAGCCATTTCTGAATAAGTGATCCTATATTATTCATCCAAAGCTACATGGAATTCCACGAATAGTTAATGCTTCTTCGGATATATTTTATTTCTGCCTTGTCCTTAAGCTTCTACCTCTTTTGTTTTAATGCTTTCTGGTGCCCGGGCTTGATTGGGGCCATTTTATTGCCAGTCCCGGTGTCATTCACATAAAAAAGAAATTTTATATATATATATATATATATATATATATATATATATATATATATATATATATATATATATATATATATATATATATATATATATATATATATATATATATATATATATATATATATATATATATATATATATATATATTGTCGCATGACTTCCGTCATGCTGAAGCCAGTCCGTCATGCTGAAGCCAGAATCTGAAACTTGTAACAGATCTTGAGGGGTAACGGTTGGTCGAGGGCACAGATATTTTATTACAATGTTTGTAGAAAGTGTCAAGGAGATATATGACCGGAACCGTGAGACTTAGGATCTGGCATCGAGTACCGGGGGAAAAGGCCAGGAAGTTAGCCATTTCCTAAACCACAAGAAACACAAACTTGTGGCCCGTACGTAAGAACATGCCCTGGAGAGATGCCAATAGCTCCTCCCCGGAAGTAGGCGGGATTCCACTTCGAACCTGGCGTTGATTGGCAGGACTAGATGTCACTTGATTTCATTGGCAGAATTGGATGTCAAGCCATGCCCTGCCCCTGGGGGTATTTCAAGAGCCACCCAGGGCAGAGACAGTTAGTTAGAACTTTGCCCGGGGCACGAATAGATCATAGATTGTGATAGTCATAGGGTGGGGGCATTGAGGTGTCGAAGTTGTGTTGTACTCTAGAATAAATATAAGCATAGGAATCACTGCTTGTCCATTCTTACCTTGTACCCGTCTGGTACTAATAATTATAACATAGTAATTTAACATTACGTCAGTGGTAACAAACGGTGAGATAACCCAGTCATCTTACAAAGTGTGAGTTCAAATGGAAGTCCAAAATTCATACGACAACTTGGTGGCAGCGCAGTACGGATCATCACGCCTGGAAAACATACAAAGAGACTCTCATATCAGAAGAAACCAGTGCAAAGAAAAGAAAATAAGAATGGCAAAAGCAGAAATCCAACATCTCCCAATTCAAGAAATGAGTGACGAGGCCAAACACCGGAGAATTCTCGAACTGGAGGAGCAAGTGCGGCGCCTACAAGCACGCGCCGACGCCGCTCAGTCGAGAAGGAACCCGGTCGACGTCGACACCCCCGACAGTGAAACCGACGCCTCAAGCATCGACGAGCAGCCGGCCGCTCCGAACCCCGTGGTGACACAGGGAACGCAGCAGGCCATGCCCCCACCCCGTGCCCTGGTTGAAAAGACGCCTCGAGTCAAAAATTCACTTTTATACCTCGACGGCGCAAATGTAAAAGACCGTGAATGTCCGTCCATAATTCCCGCGACCGACTTCCTGAAATACTTGGGTCGGCGGATGAGAAGTGACGAGTGCTCAAATAGAGAATATTAAAAAACTTTGAAGGAACTATTCCTAAGATATTTCTTAGTAAGCCGAAGTGTGACCGGAGCATTGAGTGAAAATGCCCATTACAAGAAGTATAAGTTGCCGGATCCGACCAAGAAGACGGCGATTCGTCGATTTTACTCGAAGAGAAGAAGGAGAACCCCCTCCTTCCTTGCCTTCTGCCATGAAGTTCTTCAGGACCCCCTCCTTAAAATAGCTATGTACTTGTGATCTGTATCCAGTGAGTAATGGGACAATTAGTAAAAGAAATTGAGGTCGGTGGACGCCGCCATTTTATCTTGTAGTTATGCTTTGACTCAGCCAACCCGCTTATAAGGGGTGTGGCGCTTAATAAGTTGATAAAAGTAGAATTTCTGTACCCATTACTAACATGGATAATTTGTACTAATAGCTATAAGCAGTAATAAACTCCATTTTTGTTATAATTTGAGTAATATAAAGAATTTGCGTTGGAAGTGTGTTCCATTTATTTGTATTAATGCCTAGATTGAATTTTAAGAACGCGAATGTATCGATTTTTAATTGAAAAATTTAATGCACGTGAAATCACTGATACAGTATATTAATTTCTTAAGTGTAAGAATTATAGTGAGTAATATACTTGAATCTGCTTTTAAGGTTTTACTTAGAACACGTGTGATTTTCGAGAAAGGAACGTGGAAGTGACCATTCGATCTCCCAACCTTGTTATTATAAATCTGTAGTAATTGTACTGATCCTTGATATTTAATGCACGTGAAATCATTGTTATATTAATTTCTTAAAGCGTAAGAAATCGAGTGTTAAGATTGCGCCTGTTTTCAAGGTTCTTTCTTTTTTTGTTTGTTTTTTTCTCCGGGGGAGTAATGTTTTAGCGAAAGAAAGACATAAATGACAGATTGTTTTTTAATGTTGTTATGATGAAGGGATTAACATTACGATACGTGTGTGGCATTTTATTTTTGAAGAATAAGAAATTGTGTGATATTGTTTAGAGATGAGTTTTTTTTATTTCGCGCTATGCAGGCGAAAGTAAGAGTAAATTAGAGTAATTTGTGCTGTCCTAGAATAGGGAAGGTTTTTCAGTGTCACCCTAATGTAGCTTCAAGGGAGTAGAATGTTTGTTTGTTCGTTAGAATGGGACCTAGGACTGGTGAGGCAGTCTGTGACCATGCGGCCCAACCGAGATTTCACCTTTACTCTCCTTTATCGGGGTAAGGGATGGAGAATTTTCCATAGACAGAGAGAAAGGGAATGCAAGTTTGAATGTGAGCGCATGTGAGCGAATGAGTATAATGAGTGTAATAGGGGTATAATGGGGGGGGGTTGCTCTAGGGGGTGAAATCGCGGAAAGCACCGTTAGGAAGCACGATTGGGGAGTCTCTGCGAGGATCGTTCCCCTGCTCCGCCAGGTCCTTCTGCATGCCATATCAGAGTGTATTTATGGGAGGTGATGCGCTGTTGCAATATCTAGTGAGGGATATGTTTGAGAAAGTAATTCTCCACCTGCCCAGATATGGTTGAAATGCCAAGTCTGTGTTATTTTTGTTTTGTCCCCTACTCCGCCATTGAGATTATTATTCGATTTCCGAGAGATTCCAAGATAGATGTTACGTGATAAAGGACGTGAATCTATGAATGATTCTTTATTTTCTTTGCTAGCTGCAGTATATACATTATCTGTCTGAAGAGATATGTTAGATTGATAAAATAAAACTTTGCGAGTTTTAGCCATGATAATGTTTTATCAAAATTATTTCGGCTTGGTCATAAAGAAAGAGTGAGAGCTGACACGAAATGACAACAAGAATGTTACACAGCTGTATCCTGTATTTGAGAGAGCAGATATAAGTCAAATTCGAGATAGTAAAAGAATATATATATTTTATGTTTGAATTGTTTATGTACAACTCCGTACGAGATTTTGAAGTTTAAGCAAAATGCATTCTTTACTGTTGCTAATGAAATATACTTTTTGTTTTTATTATTGCATACACAGAGATAGACTTTTTATATTCTTAGATACCCGTCTTTGTTATAGTTCTTTTTGTATTGAAGAAATCTTTAAAATCTTACTTAAAGGATTCCGAAAAGATTATCTAGAGATAACCATGGTTAACCCCTATCATTTTCATGAATTTTAGATTACAATTGAGCCAATTAAAGATAACTGAGATTATTAGAGATTATCCGCTGAGTTCTAAATTTAAAACCAATGATATTTGTCATTATAAGACGTCTGTTAAAAAAAAAAAAAAAAAAGAGAAAAAAAAGATATTTGTGCGTTAATTTCATCAGAGTGTATGTGCTTCGACTCAACCCTCTGATTTATAGCAAGAAAAGAATTGTCATTATAGACGAGGATGTGTATGCCGTTACAGTAAAGTCCTTATCAAGATTAAACAGGAAGGAATGGATTTATGCTTCAACAGTTTTGCAGTTGTACACTAAGTTCTTTTTGCTTTTGTTTTTTTTGTTAATCAGGAATGAGAATAGCCGCTGACAATAAACGTAAGACTCTATCGATAGTCATTGCTAACGTTTGTTCACGTTCATTTGTTTATTTATTTTATTATTAGAGATACTCTGCGACAATTTTTTATTTTCAGTACAAGTAAAAGACAGAGGCCCATCTCAGCTGACTTGTGAGTGAAAACTGCAACGTATTTCACGGTCGCTCTCTCTCTCTCTCTCCTACCTTTCACTCGACTCTGAAACTGACAGAGGCCTCTCCTGCTGCTAGCAGAACGTTGCGTCCGTGATTTTTTCTTTTTTGTTTTTTTTCCAGCAAAGCTAGGCGATAATTGTGCTTACATTTTATTGCAGTCGATAGATTGTTGCATGCTGCTATTGCATGAATACTGATAAGACATCGGTAGCACCGCCATTTGCATAAAATATTTTAACCACATGGCCCAACTGTTTAGAGAATAAATAGAACTCCCATTGACAAATTGTGGAGCCAGCAAGTTGCCACTTATGCTATATATATATACATTGATTATGACAGCAGGAATTTGAATATTAAAGGAGACTGTGTTAGAATAAGCATCACTATCAAATATAAGTATAGAACTCTGTTCTTACTTCTGAATATCAGTCTCCATTGTATATATATTGATATTTTTGATTTAGTATATTTATTTTTATTGTTTATTATTCTTATTTTTAGATCATGATTATTAGTAATGATTGTTATGTTGACTGATATTGTTGCTATCTCTCAATGGCCTGTTGCTAATTATTATTTTTGAAATGAAATCAGCAGTAACCCGATGATTTGTATCTTTTAACTGAATTCATACTTGATGTTATTGTAGCCACCGCTAATAAGAATGTTTCTTTAGTGGCTTTTCTCAGCATTTAATGATTGTTCTTTTTGACATTTATAGTAGAGTAATGCTATGTAGCAGTTGCTAAGTCCTAAGTATCTTGGCATAATAATCTAGTTGTGTAGACACATACCTTCCATTACCACCCTATTCCTAGGCAGCCCCGACCTGCAAGTTCTAAAAGTCTTTAGATTTTGTCCGTTCAGACAAGTCCCTAGTGCCCATTGAATAGAGATTGCAATCACTTGCAGTTGTAGGGGAGGCAAAGTATAGCCTCGATTACCAACGTATGGCCATTGTTGGTACCCTGAAGTCATAGGGAACCTTTCTTACAACTGTAGTAGTGACAGAGGTTCAAATTTTCATCCCGAGATCTGCTTCGAAGGTACGTGTGGATGGCCGTACGGAAGAGAATCGCTGTGACATTGCAGGTCTCCTGCGTGGTGGTCTTAGTCAAGATCGGCCAAGGGCGGGACGAGGAAGCCGGGCTGGAAGGATTAGCGGATGGGCCCAGTCCTTGTCCTTTTTGTTTTGCCTATCCGAGTAACGGAGATAGGGCAACAAACCTGGGCCTGCAGCAAGGACAGCGAGGGAGTGAAAAAAATAGAATCCCCGAGGGAAACCGTGGAATCGCACCTAGCAAGAATTCATGAGCAAGGGACAGAGAAAACGAAAGTCGTCCTGGACAGAGAAATTAAAAGTCGTCCTAGACAGAGAAATTAAAAGTCGTCCTGGACAGAGAAAACGAAAGTCGTCCTAGACAGAGAAATTAAAAGTCGTCGTGGACAGAGAAATTAAAAGTCGTCCTAGACAGAGAAATTAAAAGTCGTCCTAGACAGAGAAATTAAAAGTCGTCCTAGACAGAGAAATTAAAAGTCGTCCTAGACAGAGAAATTAAAAGTCGTCCTAGA
This sequence comes from Halocaridina rubra, assembly GCA_037179515.1. Lineage (NCBI taxonomy): Eukaryota > Metazoa > Arthropoda > Malacostraca > Decapoda > Atyidae > Halocaridina > Halocaridina rubra. The sequence continues at coordinate 17,826 of JAXCGZ010002905.1, read as the reverse complement.
CAGAGAAATTAAAAGTCGTCCTAGACAGAGAAATTAAAAGTCGTCCTGGACAGAGAAAACGAAAGTCATCCTAGACAGAGAAATTAAAAGTCGTCCTAAGACAGGGAGAACAGTCCTAAAAAAATAAAAGTTTTAAACTACTTTAAAAAACCAGGTAATCTTGATGAAATCCCAGAAACAAGGAGATCCCCATACATGTCATCACTGTAGTGAAAAGAGAGGAAAAGAAACACAGAAATATTTTAAAATATTTTAATAATACCTTTAGAAGCCACGTAAACGAGAAAGAAAAATAATCCCTATACATGTCCAAACTTTAGTGAAGAGAGAAAGAAGGGTATTTAAAAAATCCCTTATTAGTTAATTAAAATTACCCCCGTATTAGAACTGAAAAAATGGGAAAGAAAATGTCCCCACCGTCTTTGGTGCTAAAAAGACAAAACATTTTTATTTTTATGTTTATTTTTTTGTTTTACTAGCTTTAAGATAATTTTAAGCGAAAACTCAGAGTCTCCCTTAGATATAGTGTTGAATAAGCGCCATTGATAAATTGTATGATTTGAACTAAGATTAATAAGTTGTTTTCTGCTTAAATAATATTAGTGTTTTGTTTTAGCATTATTATTATTTGAATTATGATTTAATCTTTAGGTTCATTAAGTTTTTATATTAAGTGGTCTCTGAATAGTAATTGCATATCAAGATAGTAAATGTTTCGACTTTACACACAGTAAAACATGTTTTGTTTCAGGAGTAGTTTTAAGGCCAAATTTTAAAATAAATTAATGCCCATAGTAACAGTAAGAGTAGAAATTATAAGATAAGGTTTCTTATAGAAATTACTATTGATGTTATGGTCTATTGCATTTTACATGTTTATACATGCTAATACTCTACTTAATTGTTTGCTAATGTTCTAAATGAGTCATAATTCTACTGTAATTAACTCAATTTTGTCTTTTAAAGAAACGAGAGAAGTAGATGAATTAATGTTTTGATTTAAACTGACTTTTGATCTTAATTAATGTTTGATATTAGTTACACACTGAAATTATACTATATATATATTATGTTTGTGTAATTTGTATAGGATTCATAGAAATAGGAATTCTTAGAAAATAGCTTAAATAATTCGGCCCCATTTCTATTGTAAACTAATGTTAGCTAGGATATGTCCGAGAGCTCTCGGAAAATTAGCCCATGCTTCGACTGAAATAAGAGATATTTCAGTTTTGGTTGGGAGGGATGTCGCATGACTTCCGTCATGCTGAAGCCAGTCCTTCATGCTGAAGCCAGAATTAAAAGTCGTCCTAGACAGAGAAATTAAAAGTCGTCCTAGACAGAGAAATTAAAAGTCGTCCTAGACAGAGAAATTAAAAGTCGTCCTGGACAGAGAAAACGAAAGTCATCCTAGACAGAGAAATTAAAAGTCGTCCTAAGACAGGGAGAACAGTCCTAAAAAAATAAAAGTTTTAAACTACTTTAAAAAACCAGGTAATCTTGATGAAATCCCAGAAACAAGGAGATCCCCATACATGTCATCACTGTAGTGAAAAGAGAGGAAAAGAAACACAGAAATATTTTAAAATATTTTAATAATACCTTTAGAAGCCACGTAAACGAGAAAGAAAAATAATCCCTATACATGTCCAAACTTTAGTGAAGAGAGAAAGAAGGGTATTTAAAAAATCCCTTATTAGTTAATTAAAATTACCCCCGTATTAGAACTGAAAAAATGGGAAAGAAAATGTCCCCACCGTCTTTGGTGCTAAAAAGACAAAACATTTTTATTTTTATGTTTATTTTTTTGTTTTACTAGCTTTAAGATAATTTTAAGCGAAAACTCAGAGTCTCCCTTAGATATAGTGTTGAATAAGCGCCATTGATAAATTGTATGATTTGAACTAAGATTAATAAGTTGTTTTCTGCTTAAATAATATTAGTGTTTTGTTTTAGCATTATTATTATTTGAATTATGATTTAATCTTTAGGTTCATTAAGTTTTTATATTAAGTGGTCTCTGAATAGTAATTGCATATCAAGATAGTAAATGTTTCGACTTTACACACAGTAAAACATGTTTTGTTTCAGGAGTAGTTTTAAGGCCAAATTTTAAAATAAATTAATGCCCATAGTAACAGTAAGAGTAGAAATTATAAGATAAGGTTTCTTATAGAAATTACTATTGATGTTATGGTCTATTGCATTTTACATGTTTATACATGCTAATACTCTACTTAATTGTTTGCTAATGTTCTAAATGAGTCATAATTCTACTGTAATTAACTCAATTTTGTCTTTTAAAGAAACGAGAGAAGTAGATGAATTAATGTTTTGATTTAAACTGACTTTTGATCTTAATTAATGTTTGATATTAGTTACACACTGAAATTATACTATATATATATTATGTTTGTGTAATTTGTATAGGATTCATAGAAATAGGAATTCTTAGAAAATAGCTTAAATAATTCGGCCCCATTTCTATTGTAAACTAATGTTAGCTAGGATATGTCCGAGAGCTCTCGGAAAATTAGCCCATGCTTCGACTGAAATAAGAGATATTTCAGTTTTGGTTGGGAGGGATGTCGCATGACTTCCGTCATGCTGAAGCCAGTCCTTCATGCTGAAGCCAGAATCTGAAACTTGTAACAGATCTTGAGGGGTAGCGGTTGGTCGAGGGCACAGATATTTTATTACAATGTTTGTAGAAAGTGTCAAGGAGATATATGACCGGAACCGTGAGACTTAGGATCTGGCATCGAGTACCGGGGGAAAGGCCAGGAAGTTAGCCATTTCCTAAACCACAAGAAACACAAACTTGTGGCCCGTACGTAAGTACATGCCCTGGAGAGATGCCAATAGCTCCTCCCCGGAAGTAGGCGGGATTCCACTTCGAACCTGGCGTTGATTGGCAGGACTAGATGTCACTTGATTTCATTGGCAGAATTGGATGTCAAGCCACGCCCTGCCCCTGGGGGTATTTCAAGAGCCACCCAGGGCAGAGACAGTTAGTTAGAACTTTGCCCGGGGCACGAATAGATCATAGATTGTGATAGTCATAGGGTGGGGGCATTGAGGTGTCGAAGTTGTGTTGTACTCTAGAATAAATATAAGCAAAGGAATCACTGCTTGTCCATTCTTACCTTGTACCCGTCTGGTACAAATAATTATAACATAGTAATTTAACATTACGTCAGTGGTGACAAACGGTGAGATAACCCAGTCATCTTACAAAGTGTGAGTTCAAATGGAAGTCCAAAATTCATACGACAATATAATCAAATAAGCTTATTACCATATGTGAAAAAAATATTAATTTTTACCTCGACTGGAACCTGAACCTAGGAAACATAATTACTGTACCAAGGCGCTACCAACTACACCACAGAAGGTCCAAAAGGGAAACAAATCTTACAGCTATATCTGCTATACTAGGAGTGAACACGTTATATCTGAATACCACTCTGTTCATATTACAGTTTCCCCCAACTTCACTCGTGGCTTCGTTTTCGCGTTTAATTCAAACCTCAAATGAGACTGAGATTTGAATTATATGCAAAAACGAAGCCAAGGGTGAGGTTGGGGGAAACTGTAATATGAACAGATAGGCATTCAGAAAGAATGCTTTCATTCCTAGTATAGCAGATGTAGCTGTAAGATTTGTTTCCCTTTTGGACTTTCTGTGGTGTAGTTGATAGCGCCTTGGCACAGTAAATATGATTCCTAGGTTCAAGTCCCGGTCGGGGTTAAATTTTTATATATATATATATATATATATATATATATATATATATATATATATATATATATATATATATATATATATATATATATATATATATTGAGAGAGAGAGAGAGAGAGAGAGAGAGAGAGAGAGAGAGAGAGAGAGAGAGAGAGAGAGAGAGAGAGAGAGAGAGAGAGAGAGAGAGAGAGAGAGAGAGAGAGAGAGAGATAGGTAGATAAATAGATAAGAAAGATAAAGGATCATAGCAGACAGTGAAGAATAGATTTTAACTGCTCTCTCTCTCTCTCTCTCTCTCTCTCTCTCTCTCTCTCTCTCTCTCTCTCTCTCTCTCTCTCTCTCTCTCTCTCATCATTTAATGGAGCTCGCAAAATGATGTAATGGTCAATTTGTAATATTTTAAAAAGCCTTCTATTAAATCCCAGAGAAAAATGTCTACCCCTTGCCTCAGCTATTAGTATTTCTAGTTTTAGGAGAATTTAATATAGTGGATTCGGTTTTACGTCACGAACTCCCTTTTCTACTAAGGGCTACTACGGTTGCTTTCTTACGAAGAACTTGTTTTGGCAGATGTAATCGTTACCCTTAGTGTATGCTCTTACTAACCTCAGTCCGTGACGGGGCGCAAACCCTTGACCTGCCGCCTCAGAGTCGCAGACGCTACCAATTTGCCACGGAGACTACAGGAAAATTAAATATAGTGTTTAATCAAATTCGATTCTCGGCGGAAAAATGTGTGATATCAGAGGAGAAAATACTCTAGTTCTATATGTCAACGTGTACTTTAACAAGTAACTCATATTATTATTATTATTATTATTATTATTATTATTATTATTATTATTATTATTATTATTATTATTATTATTATTTAAATGTTCATTATTATTATTGTTATTATTATTATTATTATTATTATTATTATTATTATTATTATTATTATTATTATTATTATTATTATTATTATTATTATTATTATTATTATTCCAGCTGTTGTGCTACTAATATTTATTCATGCAGGTTTGACTAATAGGAAGTGTTTTTGTAAATTGAACATCGTTATTGGGAAGCAGTAAGAGGTAGCGTCCCCGACTCTGAGGTGGCAGGTCGAGGGTTTGCGCCCCGCCACATTCTGAGGTTAGCAAGGGCATGCACTCAGGGTAACAATTACATCTTCCTAAACAAGTCCCTCGCAAGAAAGCAACCGCCCTGGCCCTTGGTAGAAAAGGGAGTCCGTGACGTAAAACCGGCTCTCTTTTTATCGTTATTGGGAAAGATAGGAATTGTAACTCTATTTCCTTTGCAAGCATACACATAATGCATAACTCTTCCGATAAATCGAGTTTTTCCTTGAAAGTGCGCTATTCGGATGGGGGGTAAGAATACTTCCTCAGTGTTCCCCTGCATGTCGTAAAAGTCGACTAAATGGGCGGAGCGCAGGGACTAGGAATGCCCTCCTCTGTATTTACTTCCCACAGAAAGTCAAAGTGTTTCCATTGACTCAGCTACTCCCCTTATAAGGGGGAATATGACTTTGGCAAATGGATGGATGGATTATTATTATTATTATTATTCTATTCTGAGGTCACCCTAGCAAAGTGGTAGCGTCCACAACTTCTAGGCGTCAGGTCGAGGATTCACTGCTCGCCATGGTTTGAGATTAGAAAAGGCTAATCTCATGGTAACGATCACAGCTGCCAAAACCAATATCTATCGCAAGAAGGCACCACCATAGCCCTTACTAGAAAAGGGAGTCCGTGACGTAAAACCGATCGCATTCTCTGCACTGCGCATAAGAGGGCGCATTGCCTACTGCCTTTCTCATTCATCTTTGTACAAATCTTCAGAGACATTTTTTTTTCTAAAGTTTTACGTCACGAACTCCCTTTTCTACTAAGGGCTAGGACGGTTAAGCATTATATTTTTCCCTTGTGTATCTGCTTTCCCACCAGTTATTAACAGTTTATAAAGTTTAGTACAAAATATCGTGTTTAAATATTATCGCCAAGTAAGTCATGTCTTCAGTGTGGGATGACAGATGATCATTGTCTATTGAGGCGTGCTGCATAGTGTTAAAAAAAAAAGAAAGCTGTGCTTCGAAAATTTCTGAGGGTGAATGTGAGGTCATATTTGGCCCTCCGTCTGTTAAAAGAAAGAAATTTCTTGACAAACAGGAACTAGAAAAAAACAGGAGGTCATATTTGACCCTTCGTCTGTTAAAAGAAAAAAAAAAAATATCTTGACAAACAGGGATTAGAAAAAAAAAATAGGGTCATATATGACCCTTCGTCTGTAGAAGAAAAAAATTTCTTGACAAACAGGGATTAGAAAAAAATATTATATATGTGTAATTTAACCTAGGTATTGGGGTGTTTTGAAATGTGATAATTCTGGTCATGTTAGTGATATCCATATATAATAAAATAATTTGCATTAATATTGAACGAAATTCATGTAATTAACTCTCCCATAATAGAGAATTTATCTTGTTTATGGATTCTTAATTTAATCCGATCTGTTATTAAGTTTCTATATTATTGCTCTATTTTTCTTAGATTTCTGGGTAAAAAAAAGAACGCTGACATCAGCAGTTTTTTAACATGAATTAAACATAATAATTATACACGATACGAAACCAGTGATTATTTTGATGAGGGAGAGGGGCTAGAATACTTCCTCCGTGTTTCCCTGTTTGTCGTAAGAGTCGACTAAGTGGGGCGAAACCAGGGAGCTGAGAATCTCCTCCTCTGCATTTTCTCATCCCAAAGAGTCAAGACTTTTTTCACCAAATATTCTCTTACTTGTGAGTTATTCAAGTGAGATGGCACGCCTCTGGCACTGTTTGTGCAACACTTTATATATTTTTTTTGCTAGAATACATACTTAAAAGAAGCAAGGAAAAGCATGTACATGTCTCATTCTTACCTGAAACATGTTTTTCCACTGATAAATTTAACCAAATATGCCTTTCCTAACTGTCTCCGGGTGAGATAGGCGAGTACCAACCACAACACTTATTCCCTCATTTTCATGTCTTCCATATATATGACGTCACTGTCATTGCGAAGCAGAACTTGTGTCAGTATAATGCATCCCGATTTACAGCATTCATACCGAATCAAAAATTCATCTAAATATTACACTTTGGTTGGGATGAACGCATTTCTCGAGAATGTATAAACAGTGCCATGATGCGAATGGCATTCAATAAACTACTCTGTTGATGTAGACATTTTATTAGACGCTCTTCGTCCGTTAAAGTTTAGTTCCTTCTAAAATAACGTAAATTCAATCCTGGAATATTCTTGTACTGGAAGAGTATCTTAGCTCTGTTTTTGTGGTGGAGTAACATGCGCACACTACCTTATTTTTATCATTATGCTTTAGAAATATTGCGTTGTTAAAATGTAATATTGTTATCGGGAACGCAAGATTATTATAATTCAATTCGAGTTGTAGACTTAAAGTTCGTATTGATGCTGTATATATATATATATATATATATATATATATATATATATATATATATATATATATATATATATATATATATATATATATATATATATATATATATATATATATATATATATATATATATATATATATGTTCATATTACAGATTCCCCAACCTCACTCGTGGATTAATTTTCGCATTTAATTCAATTCCCAATCTCATTCAGGCATTACAATAACCAAATAAGCGCATTACATATGTGAAAACATGAATCATTTTTTACCCCGACCGGGACTCGAACCTAGGAATTATGATTACCAAGTCAAGGCGCTACCAATACACCACAGAAGGTTAAAAGGAATCCAACCTTATAACTTATATCTGCTATACTTAGGAATGAACGCATTCTATCTGAATGCCACTATGTTCATATTACAGATTCCCCAACCTCACTCGTGGATTCTTTTTCGAATTTAATTCAATTCCCAATCTCATTCGGGCATTACAATAACCAAATAAGCACATTACATATGTGAAAACATGAATCATTTTTTACCCCGACCGGGACTCGAACCAAGGAATTATGATTACCAAGTCAAGGCGCTACCGATAAAACCTATATATATATATATATATATATATATATATATATATATATATATATATATATATATATATATATATATATATATATATATATATATATATATATATGACCATTTTTTGTTTAATTTAAATCTTAAATACGAGTTTATTAAAAGGAAAAAAAACTTGGTATTTTATTTTTGTAGTTGCCTTGTGACTAAATGATTATTTCGGTAATGGCATTATAAAAATCTTGAGAATTAAATTCTCAAGAATTGTTTCCAAAGATTTGATATGCCTAAACACCTTTTGGGAATAGAACTCGTGCCTCCCTTGGGAGTGAGCCAACCTCCTGACCTCCTCGGCCACGGTTAAAGTTTAAGTTTGTTGGGTTTTAGCCCTCCTTTCAGGGGCGTCGTCCTATTCTGATGGGCGTCAGCCGGCGCAAGCCCCAATCCCCTACTGTAGTGTCCAGCTACAGCAGTAACCTCCCCAGTAAACAGCTTAAACTCTATTGCCTAGACGAGGTTCGATCTGCCGACCTCAATATTACTTAACTAATTTTAGAAATGTAATTATGTAGTTGTTAATAATTATTGTCTTAAGGTCGATAGTGTGAAGCTTCATTTGGTACAGATAAAATAAATATTCTATTCTTTAATTGGCAAGCTATGAAAATAACTTTTTTTTTCTGTTCACTTTTATTTAACTTTTATATAGGAAATATGCTGTCCCTGTGTAGGTGATTAAAGCTTTCCTAATATTCTCCCAGAAATATGCATAAAATGTGACTAGTCCGTGGAGAAGGAGTGAAAAAAGTGTTGTAAAGAGGAAGCTTTAAAAAGCAGCGATAGCCCCCTTTTGGGGGATTTCCTTTTTATCATCACCATTTATTCTCTCTGAGTTCGGGCCTCGAATCCCACCTTTGTTTGTTACTTGACGTATATTTATTCTCTTGGAGTTCGGGCCTCTAATCCCACCTTTGATACTCGTCATATATTTATGTTATGCCTTTACTGCCCTTGGCACTAATTTGATAGAGATCCAACGCTTATCTGTGCCAACCATTGGCAGTATTCCTTGACTTTGACAGTATTCCTTGACTTTGTGTGAATTTTAATAATGTGACCCGCCAGTGTGCAGTCATTCATTGGTACCTAGAACAAGTCTACAGCTCTATATTACACGCAGAACTATATTACATATATAAAGGAGTTTGTATGTATCAGCTGGAAAGCCAAGTATATGATGTTTCCCTCAATAGTTTCAATCTCATCCACATTATTATAACTAAAGTAACTTAAGAGGACTTCAGTTTCCAATTTGTTCCTGTAAAGAGGATTGTTGCCCCGTAGGTTTAAGCAGATTTTGCACAAGTTTATTGAATGAGAGTATCAAGCTGACGTACGAAATCGTTCCATTAAATATATCGGTATTCAGTATTGGACCTCCACAACAAGCACGCCATGAGGCAAAAATTGGATCTTGATATGCAATTTCTGAGGTTCATTCTGCTGAAAAAGGCATTATCTCAGGGTAACGATCACACCTGCCAAAACCAAAATCCTTCGCAAGAAAGCACCACCATAGGCCTTACTAGAAAAGGGAGTCCGTGACGTAAGACCGATAAAATATTTCTGATGTAGAACTGTATCTGCAGTGATTGTGTCCCAAGCATATGATTGTTATATTATGTGAGATATAATATTCATGAAATCAAGGATTATTAGGCATTTATCCCTTGGTAATTTAAAGAATAGAGCGGTTATGAGAGCGTTTCGGAAGTCAAATTATATGACTGTAGGTTCAGAGAACTGGCTGTGATTTAAGTATTATCAGATTTCTGACTTATATAGAATTTTAGTATTTTAGTCGTATTGCTGTAAAGATGAATAAATCGCAGGAGCAGGGTTTATAGATAGATAGATAGATAGATAGATAGATAGATAGATAGATAGATAGATAGATAAATAGAAAGATAGACAAATAAATGTGAATTGTAATATAGAGAACTTATTTGAAACCCCGTGGTTAGTTTTCGAGTATTTGATTATTCATCGTGGCAAATGCTTGCAAAAAAATCAGTATTCTTAGAAAAGTAAAATTTAAAAGGAAATATCGAGTATATTCATCTAAAACATATAAAGTTTGAAAATTAAATATGATCTTTGTGTCCTATGGTCTATACTACCCCCTCCCTGAAACGTCAAGAGTTTTATTCTTTTTTTTTCTGAAGGCGTGCCAAAAATATCTATGGTTACTTGCTTGGGTTTGGTGAGATAGGCGAGACTGAGATGGTTTGGGCATGTATTGAGGAGGGATTAGGAGTATGTTTGGAAAAGGCTACTGAGGATGAAACTGCCATGCAGAAGAGGGAGCGGTAGCCAAAGAGATTTATGGAAGTGGTGAGGGAGGACATGAGGGTGTGTGGCATAACAGAGGAGGACGCTGGGGATAGAGCGATATGGAGATGCCGAAAGATTTGATGACTCATGTTTGGGGTTCCTTTTGTTTAAGGCCTAATTTCTTATTGGGATGAGGTGGAAAATGGTCTTGAGCTCTAAAATGAGTATGTATTTCTCTCTGTTTAGATTTTTTTAGTCGTAGCAGCTTGGGCTTATTGTTTATATTTATGCCTTCCCCTTATTTCACGGATACTTTCTTATGCTGTTAGTTAATCGGTGAAGAACATTGCTGTTATTAATCGAGGGTCGAAAATTGGTGACAGTTAAGGAACAGAAACATTTCATATAACGTTTTTAATTAGCTTTTTGTCACTAAGGGAAACATTTTTTCAAAGTACTTTAAAATTCAAATCGATGTAGCTGGGAAAATTCGCCCAGTACATTGGTGGATTCTCAGTGGTCCCATGTGTTCGAATCCTGGTATGAGAAAGTATAATTTTTCTATTATTTGCTCATGATAAAGTGTCTATACTTATTTATTTATTTATTTATTTACTTATTTATTTATCCTGTATTTATTTATTTTCATGTAATAAATCAATTTATATATTTATTTATGTACTCATTTATTTACATCTTTAATTATTTATTAATTTACATGATATATTCATTTATTCATATATTAATTGCATATTTATATATTCAATTTCAATATATTTACTTAATTATCATTTATTCATAAACTTCTAAGTATTAAATGAATCATGGCATCCGACCTTCTTGAATGACAAATGGAATATTAGTGCCTTATATTCCTATCTACTTATATTCCTATATTCCCCTTATATCTCAATAAATATTCCATCCTATTCCCATAGAAGAACCCATATTTGAATGGATTTTGGATGAAGGTCTTTGAGAACAACATCCAAATTCAATTATCATTCCATCATATATTTGTTTTGACATTTTGGGTGATTGATAATATAACAGAAAATTAAATAAAAGGGATGCGCAGAAAAACGATAATTGAAAAATTCCTGGAAGACAGCCTCAGTAGTCACCGTGGTTCAAGCGGTAGCGTTCGCGACTTTGAGGCATTAGGTCGAGGGTTCGCGCCCCATCACGGTCTGAGGTTAACAAGGGCATGCACTCAGGGTAACGATTACATCTGCCAAAACAAGTCCTTCGCAAAAAGGTATCCGTCCTAGCCCTTGGTAGAAAAGGGAGTCCGTGACGTAAAACCGGAACGAAAACCTGGAAGACAGCCTCAGTATTTAGGAACGACTGGTCTAGTTAGAGGAATACCATCATAATATACATATGATGGAGAGAGAGAGAGAGAGAGAGAGAGAGAGAGAGAGAGAGAGAGAGAGGAGAGAGAGAGAGAGAGAGAGAGAGAGAGAGAGAGAGAGAGAGAGAGAGAGAGAGATGCAAAAACCTACGAGGCCGGAATGCTTGCTAATTGCTTTCCTTTTTATTCATGAGGTATTATATCTGGCAGAAAGATATTGTTGTGACGGTAAATTCTCTCTCTCTCTCTCTCTCTCTCTCTCTCTCTCTCTCTCTCTCTCTCTCACTCTCTCTCTCTCTCTCTCTCTCTCTCTCTCTCTCTCTCTCTCATATATATATATATATATATATATATATATATATATATATATATATATATATATATATATATATATATATATATATATATATATATATATATATATATATATATATGATATCGATATCGGTATATACGTCACGATACTCCATATATATCTACTATAGGGCTAGACGGTATGCCTATCTATACGAAGGACTATGTATATGGCATATATGTATATCGTATACCTGAGTGTATGCACTTACTACACCTCAGCGCCGTGACGGGGCGCGAACCCTGCAGGGCCATGCACTTTCTGAGTCGCAAGCACGCTACCGGTTATGCCATGGCGTTCTACGCACTCACACACATATATATATATATATATATATATATATATATATATATATATATATATATATATATATATATATATATATATATATATATATATATATATATATATATGTGAATTTGTACAATTTGACACCATCGTCTTGGCGCCGCTCTTTTGGCGTTGCCCTTTTAGCACTAAACTATTTTGGTTAGACTAGGTTAGATTAGGGTAATGTTAAATTGCCTATCTTTTTCATTTAGTAAAAGCGCCATTTTCGGTGCCAAAAGGGCTTCTCCAAAACGGCGGCGCCGAAAAGTACCTAACCCTATATACATTTTTCACTATTCCTACGTCTGTGAGGGGTCAGCTAATCTCCACCGGCGACCCGTAAAATCCATCCCCGTAAAATCCACCCCGAAAATTCCTCCCATGAAAATTCCATCCCACAAAATTACCACCCCACGAAATTTTCTCCCAATAAATTTCCACCAATTAACCAATGCATTTCAATTTCATGAATGTTTGCCCTAAATTTGTTTCATTATTAGGTTAGGTTAAGTTAGGTTAGGTTAGGTTTCGTGGGGTGAAAAACTAGTTGGGAGAAAATTTCGTGGGAGGAATATTCGGGCTGGAATTTTCGTGGTGGATTTTACAGGGATGGAATATACATGGAACTTCTCCACCATAACCCTCGATTTTGCTGTTTGATCTTCACTTATCCCTGGAATCCTCAATGACGCAATCCGTTGGCCTTCTCGCTGGCCTTCCTCTTTTCCCTCTTACCCTCAACTTCCAACTTCATCACCCTCTTGCCCACGTGGTCATCATCTCTTCTCATTACATGTTCATACCACTGCAGTCTTCTTCTTCTTTGCATTTTCTTTGTTATTTCTATTCTCTATGTCGTTCCTCTATTTTTTGGGGGGGTTGTTTGTTCCTGATCTTGTTCTAGTTTTGTTATGTACGTCCTCCTGAGCATTCTCATTTTTTCAGTGCATACATACATACATACATACATACATACATACATACATACATACATACATACATACATACATACATACATCTATGCATACATCCATGCATACATACATCCATCCATACATACATACATATATACACATTCATACATAAATGCACTCACACACACACACGCACACAAACACACACACACACACACACACACACACACACACACACACACACACACACACACACGAACACACACACACACACACACACACACACACACACACGCGCACACACACACACACACACACACACACACACACACACACACACACACACACACACACACACACACACACACACATGGCAGGGGAGACTTGAAGAAAATAAAGCTAGGGTTGTAGACCTGATAAGAAAGCTTGGAGTAGTATGTGGTCCTGAGGATATTGTAAACATACACCAACTAGGTAAATATTCGAGGGAAGGAAAGCCGAGACCAACAAAAGTAACCTTTGAGAGAGGGGAGACATGTAGGGAAATATTGTTGAGAAAAAAAAGTCTAAAAGACCTTCAAGAATGCAAAGAAGTGTTCATTAGACGATACAGAACACAGGAAGAGATGGGAAAGATCAAAAACTTGTTGCAAGAGGCAAGAAGGTTAAATGATGAAAGAAATGAAGAAGAGAAGAAAAATTTTCGTTACGGAATACTTCCAGACAAAGGGGAGATAAAGAAGATAATGACAGAAGATCAGGAGATGGGGCCTCATTAAGATTGCTATACACAAATGCTGATGGATTAGCTGGTAAGGCAGTAGAATTAAAAGATAGGATTCACAACAGTAAGGCAGATATAGTAGCAATTACAGAGACTAAGTTGAGTGAGGACATAAACAGTGTCACAGTTTTTCCTAAGGGCTTCAGAATACTAAGGGTCGAAAGATCTGAGAGGACTGGTGGAGGGATAGCACTGCTCATAAGTGAGAGGATTCAAGTTGAAGAGATAAACTTGGCTATAGAAAGTGAGTTCAGGGAATTTCTTGTTGCTCGCATAAATACTGGGTCAGAGAGCATTATAATAACTGTTGTATACAACCCACCAAGGAACCAAAATAGGCTTGAAATTTATGAGGAAAGTCATATAGGTACGATTGAAGTCATAAACTCAGTTGTTAACATGGCGCGGGAGAAAAAATGTAGGATTTTGATTATGGGAGACTTTAATCATAAAGAGATAGATTGGATAAATCTTGACCCACACAGTGGTGAGGACTCCTTTGGGGCAAGATTCCTAGATTGCGTACAAGGGAATTTCCTACACCAACATGTAATGGAACCAACAAGAGCCAGGGGTGGGGATGAGCCATCACTACTTGATCTGGTGTTCACAGATAATGTGTTGGATATTGAAAATATTGAGTATGAACCACCAATTGGAAAGAGTGACCACTGTGTGTTGTTGATGGAGTATATCATTGAAGACATTCTTCCTGAGAGTAGAGGCACTGAGGACATGAGGAGGAACTATCAGAAAGGAGATTACATCAAAATGAATGAGCTTTTTGCAGTTATTGACTGGAGAACCTTATTTTACAACAAATCTGTACAAGAAATGTATGACATCTTTTGTGAGAAATATGGGAAGATTGTAGATTGCTGCATACCTGTCACCAAAGTAGGTGTAATTCATGCCAGAGAGAAATGGTTCGATAATGGGTGTAAAAGAGCTAAGGAGTGGAGAGACAAATGCTGGAAAAGGTATAGGAGGAGAAAAAACATAAATGCCTGGCAAACCTACAAAAGAGCAAGAAATGACTACCTAAGTAAAAGGAGAGAGGCAGAGAAAGATTATGAGAGGGACATCACCAGGAAGGCGAAAGAAAATCCCAAGCTTTTCCACAGCTTTATCAGAGGAAAACTGAAGGTAAAAGAACAGGTTTTAAGGCTAAAGAGAGCGGATGGAAGCATCACTGAGACGGACGAAGAGATCTGCAAAGAATTGAACAAGGAGTTTCAGTCAGTATTTACAGTAGAAAATACCCCACCCCCTCAGATTGCAGTGATAGAAGCTCAAGGGCCGGTATTAGAGAACATCAACCTTACAGCCACAGAGGTATGCAAAGCGCTGATGGATTTAGATGTTCATAAAGCTACAGGTCATGATGACATATCCCCTCATGTGCTTAAAAAATGCGCAAACACAATATCAGTGGCACTAAGTATCATATTTAAGGAGTCATTGGAGTCGGGGGAGATTCCAAGATGCTGGAAACAAGCAAATGTGATACCTATCTTCAAAAAGGGAAGGAGGGATACGGCTCTGAACTATAGACCAGTTTCCTTGACCAGCATAGTTTGCAAAGTTATGGAGAAACTACTAAGGAAACATATCTCTCTTCACTTGGAATCCTTCAACTTTTTGTCAGTGAGGCAACATGGCTTCAGAGAAGGAAGATCAACAGTAACAAACTTATTAGAATTTTATGATGAGATAAGCCAAATCTTACAGGAAAGAGAGGGCTGGGCAGATTGCATATTCCTAGACTTCCAGAAAGCGTTTGACACTGTTCCACATGGGAGACTTATTAGGAAGCTGCAATCAATGGCTAGAATAGGTGGAAATGTCTTGGAATGGATAAAAACTTACTTAGAAGGAAGGGAACAGAGGGTTAGAGTAAGACACTCAGTGTCTGAATGGAGAAGAGTTAGTAGTGGAGTTCCACAGGGTTCAGTTTTAGGGCCACTTTTGTTCCTTGTATATGTAAATGACCTACCAGAGTCTGTAAATTCATTCATGAATATGTTTGCAGATGATGCAAAGATTGTGAAGAAAGTAAAAAACGAGAACAATGGTAGAGAACTTCAGGAGGATCTAAATAATCTGCATGATTGGTCAGAAAAGTGGCTAATGAAATTCAATACCTCAAAATGTAAGGTAATGAGAATGGGTACAAGTGCAAGAAGGCCCAAGCTTGACTACTCGGTGGCTGGAGTACAACTTCAGGAGACAGAAAATGAGAGAGATCTAGGAGTAAACATATTGGCAGATTTGTCTCCAGAAATACATATAAATGGCGTAGTAAGGGCAGCATATGCATTCTTATCAAATGTAAGGGTAGCCTTCAGGCACATGGACAAGGAAATGTTCAGAAATATTTATGTAACCTATGTGAGGCCAAAACTCGAATATGCAGCCCCCTTTTGGAATCCGCACTTGAAAAAGCACATAGCTAAGCTTGAAAAAGTTCAAAGACATGCCACAAAACTGGTGCCAGAAATACGCAATCTCGGTTATGATGAGAGGCTGAGGGAATTAGACTTGCCATCACTCGAAGCTAGAAGAGTAAGGGGGGATATGGTGACAGTCTTTAAATTCCTTCATGGTTATGATAGAGTGGATAGGGATCGATATTTCGATATGGCTGGCTCTAGAACTAGAGGTCATAGTTTGAAGCTTCGGAAGAAAACTTGCTTGCAGGATGTAAGGAAATACTTTTTCAGTGTAAGAGTAGTTGATAATTGGAATTCGCTAAGCGAGGAGGTAGTTAATGCTACCTCAATCCATAGTTTTAAAGACAGGTATGATAAGTATCACTAAGTCTAAAAATGGAACCGATCAGGAGACGGGAAGATACGAGCTTTGGGCTCTTTCCCGTAAACACAATTAGGTAATCACAATTAGGTAATCACACACACACATGAAAACGTCCTTTGCTGATGCACTAAAGGGGAATGTGGCAGTAAAAGAGGCTGTAAAGGTGGTGGCACTGGAAAACATACAAACAGTTGACTATAAAGAGACAGTAATCGAAAAAATGAAAGACGTTGTGATGGAAAGGGCAAACCCACTCATCAGACAGGCACTTGATAAGGAGAAGACAGTGGTAATCTCAGGCATAAGTGAATCCCAGGAGCCAACATGGCAGGGGAGACTTGAAGAAAATAAAGCTAGGGTTGTAGACCTGATAAGAAAGCTTGGAGTAGTATGTGGTCCTGAGGATATTGTAAACATACACCAACTAGGTAAATATTCGAGGGAAGGAAAGCCGAGACCAACAAAAGTAACCTTTGAGAGAGGGGAGACATGTAGGGAAATATTGTTGAGAAAAAAAAGTCTAAAAGACCTTCAAGAATGCAAAGAAGTGTTCATTAGACGATACAGAACACAGGAAGAGATGGGAAAGATCAAAAACTTGTTGCAAGAGGCAAGAAGGTTAAATGATGAAAGAAATGAAGAAGAGAAGAAAAATTTTCGTTACGGAATACTTCCAGACAAAGGGGAGATAAAGAAGATAATGACAGAAGATCAGGGGATGGGGCCTCATTAAGATTGTTATACACAAATGCTGATGGATTAGCTGGTAAGGCAGTAGAATTAAAAGATAGGATTCACAACAGTAAGGCAGATATAGTAGCAATTACAGAGACTAAGTTGAGTGAGGACATAAACAGTGTCACAGTTTTTCCTATGGGCTTCAGAATACTAAGGGTCGAAAGATCTGAGAGGACTGGTGGAGGGATAGCACTGCTCATAAGTGAGAGGATTCAAGTTGAAGAGATAAACTTGGCTATAGAAAGTGAGTTCAGGGAATTTCTTGTTGCTCGCATAAATACTGGGTCAGAGAGCATTATAATAACTGTTGTATACAACCCACCAAGGAACCAAAATAGGCTTGAAATTTATGAGGAAAGTCATATAGGTACGATTGAAGTCATAAACTCAGTTGTTAACAT
>JAXCGZ010002904.1:27500-30636 GCA_037179515.1 Halocaridina rubra | reverse complement strand
ATATAATATATATATATATATATATATATATATATATATATATATATATATATATATATAATATATATATATATTATATATATATATATATATATATATATATATATATATATATATATATATATATATATATATATATATATATATATAATATATATATATATATATATATATATATATATATATATATATATATATATATATATATATATATATATATATTATATATATATATATATATATATATATATATATATATATATATATATATGTATATATATACCTCCCGAAGTCTACCCTAACTTTATAGCTTTCGTGTTTCCAACTGATCTTTCGTCATGTATGGGCCTAATCCTGCTATAATATGGGTCATTTTGCTTGACTATTCTCTCGTCCTGTCTCTTGCATTATTTATTATTCTCATTTTATTTATTTTATTTTTTTGCATTGTCCTTAAGCTTGCTATTTTTCTTCATCTTAAGCTTTTTCTTTTCCTGGTGTCCAATGAGGGCAATTTTCTACGCTTATCCCAGTTTCAAACTCATAAAAATAATATTTATTATTTATTTATTTTTTTGTTTTAGTTTTTTTGTTGATCATTTACAACCTCTGTTTGACGGCTAATATGAGATTTGTGTCTTAATGATAGCACTTGTGTTAACAAGACGTTATTAAAAGCTTTTTAAGATTTTAAGCTGTAGTTGACCAGTATACATTTTAGGGTCAAAGTCTAATACAACAATTATTAACTAGGTCAGAGGAAAGTAGAGTTGATAAAATTGACATTAGGGTAATTGAAAATGAACTGACTTCAGACCAGAAGCTTTAGCATTCTTAAGTAATTTTGTACCTCGAATTTAATCATTCATTCACCCAAATCATCCATAAAACTCTAGAGTTACCTTGACCAAATATACTGACGAAATTAACAGTAACTCAAAATTAAATCATTGTTCCAGCGTTCTCGATGCAGTCTCTGTACACCCAGTTTCAAATACATTTTTTACAATATAATTAATCGTTTAAAACAAAGCACTTGACCACAACATAACACATACAAAAATGAAGCTATAATATTTTTATAATAAAGTTTCTATAAATTTACAAATGATATATTTTATTGTAAAAGAATGCATAGGCATATTCAATAGTGTAGAAACTGTTTTCAGTTCTAAAGTTATGGAAATAAAAATACAATATGCACGAATGAAAGGCCAATTCTGAACAAAGTAAGTTGAAAAAGCATATTCAGGTATGTAACTTTAAAAGCATCTCTCTCTCTCTCTCTCTCTCTCTCTGCTCTCTCTCTCTCTCTCTCTCTCTCTCTCTCTCTCTCTCTCTCTCTCTCTCTCTCTCTCTCTCTCTCTTCTCTCTCTCTCTCCTCTCTCTCTCTCTCCTCTCTCTCTCTCTCTCTCTCTCTCCTGAACATAGTAAGTTGAAAAAGCATATTCTGGTATATAACTTTAAAAAGCCAGCCTCTCTCTCTCTCTCTCTCTCTCTCTCTCTCTCTCTCTCTCTCTCTCTCTCTCTCTCTCTCTCTCTCTCTCTCTCTCTGTCGAACACAACACACACACACACACACACACACACCACCACCCTTGTCGGACGCGCCCATGCTCTTATCTGAGAGAGTAACCTATTTTTTTTCCTGCGCCCGTTGCATTGCCAAAGATTTCAGTCCACTTTAACTCTGCTCTAATTGAAAACTGAGACTCATCGTATCTTAATCAAAGATGCCTGGAGCACCAGTTTGCAACATACCAACGCGACAAATGAGTGAAAATGATAATACTAAAAACCCAAGCGAAGAAAGCGAAGGAGATCGTCTGTCTCAAGAGCTTTCCTACCTAGGGAACTCTCTCATTTTCAACTCATGCAAAAGTTTAAAAAAAAAAACTACAGAAATTTTGCCTACAATTAGGACTGACTGATGAATCTGCAGCAAGAAAGCGTTTGCAGCATTCATTCCATCACAAAATGGAGATGATCCTCTAATGACATCTCGACAGAAAATACTAATCAACACGAGATAAAAGACATGTCTTCCCTTATGGATATCATAAAGACGGAAACAAAAAGGCAAATCATTGAGATGAAAAAAGTGGTAGAAAATGAGATGACAGGTGAGATAGTTCATGTCAAAAGTAGTCTAATGGCCACGGAAGACAATATCAGACAACTAATGTCAGTGAGACTTCGTAATTATCGTCCCAATAGTGTCAGTGAGTGTTCGCGCCCCGTCACGGACTGAGGTTAGTAAGGGCATACACTCAGGGTAATTATTACATCTGCCGAAACAAGTCATTCGCAAGAAGGCAACCGTCCTAGCCCTTAGTAGAAAAGGGAGTTCGTGACGTAAAACCGAATCCAGTGTCAGTGAGACAGATAACAGTTACACAGGTACATCCCTGCTTCTCTGTGACTTCTCTTAGGGAAATACTGACAAGTTATCTAAATACAAAACATAGGGTAAAAACGATCCACAGAGCATATCTTTTCATGCTAAAGGCCTGGGCTGAAGAGAAAATGAAAAGGAAAGAAAAGGAGTGTGTATTCTATGGTAGACTGATTGATATTATCTCGGATGACGCAAATAGTGAAAAATTTCGAGACTATGGCGACTAGTAACTTAGTTAAACAAGAAAAAGAAAAACAATGTTACTATTCGCATATGTAAACTCGTCCCACCCTCATCCGAACACGAAGTACGTATTTACAATGGAAAATTATCCAATTGGTGTTATAAAAATGGGATATCTTTAATAGATACCCATCTATTTTTCCGAATAGGAAAAGGAGATATGGATCACAACTGCTTAGGAGAATATCCCAGAAATCCTATCCTTACAATAGCCGGTGCCATCCGACTCCTGGATGCCATGGCAAATAGCACATCTAATTTTGTTACTGAAAATTGGTCAGAAATACGAAAGAACAGAAGCATGTCGAACAAGCGAAAAAAAAAACATAAGCTCAGGCTCAATTAAAAGCGTTCATTGGACACAGTACGATAAAGAACAGCAAAGGCTGTTGATATTCAAGACGACAATAGACAGGCCAGAAGAGACAGAATTTCGAATCATTTAACTCCCTCTTCTACATTTATGGAAAGATCACAAAAGCGCCTGGTAGATTA
>JAXCGZ010002904.1:12500-15000 GCA_037179515.1 Halocaridina rubra | reverse complement strand
TTCTTGTTGCTCGCATAAATACTGGGTCAGAGAGCATTATAATAACTGTTGTATACAACCCACCAAGGAACCAAAATAGGCTTGAAATTTATGAGGAAAGTCATATAGGTACGATTGAAGTCATAAACTCAGTTGTTAACATGGCGCGGGAGAAAAAATGTAGGATTTTGATTATGGGAGACTTTAATCATAAAGAGATAGATTGGATAAATCTTGACCCACACAGTGGTGAGGACTCCTTTGGGGCAAGATTCCTAGATTGCGTACAAGGGAATTTCCTACACCAACATGTAATGGAACCAACAAGAGCCAGGGGTGGGGATGAGCCATCACTACTTGATCTGGTGTTCACAGATAATGTGTTGGATATTGAAAATATTGAGTATGAACCACCAATTGGAAAGAGTGACCACTGTGTGTTGTTGATGGAGTATATCATTGAAGACATTCTTCCTGAGAGTAGAGGCACTGAGGACATGAGGAGGAACTATCAGAAAGGAGATTACATCAAAATGAATGAGCTTTTTGCAGTTATTGACTGGAGAACCTTATTTTACAACAAATCTGTACAAGAAATGTATGACATCTTTTGTGAGAAATATGGGAAGATAGTAGATTGCTGCATACCTGTCACCAAAGTAGGTGTAATTCATGCCAGAGAGAAATGGTTCGATAATGGGTGTAAAAGAGCTAAGGAGTGGAGAGACAAATGCTGGAAAAGGTATAGGAGGAGAAAAAACATAAATGCCTGGCAAACCTACAAAAGAGCAAGAAATGACTACCTAAGTAAAAGGAGAGAGGCAGAGAAAGATTATGAGAGGGACATCACCAGGAAGGCTAAAGAAAATCCCAAGCTTTTCCACAGCTTTATCAGAGGAAAACTGAAGGTAAAAGAACAGGTTTTAAGGCTAAAGAGAGCGGATGGAAGCATCACTGAGACGGACGAAGAGATCTGCAAAGAATTGAACAAGGAGTTTCAGTCAGTATTTACAGTAGAAAATACCCCACCCCCTCAGATTGCAGTGATAGAAGCTCAAGGGCCGGTATTAGAGAACATCAACCTTACAGCCACAGAGGTATGCAAAGCGCTGATGGATTTAGATGTTCATAAAGCTACAGGTCCTGATGACATATCCCCTCATGTGCTTAAAAAATGCGCAAACACAATATCAGTGGCACTAAGTATCATATTTAAGGAGTCATTGGAGTCGGGGGAGATTCCAAGATGCTGGAAACAAGCAAATGTGATACCTATCTTCAAAAAGGGAAGGAGGGATACGGCTCTGAACTATAGACCAGTTTCCTTGACCAGCATAGTTTGCAAACTTATGGAGAAACTACTAAGGAAACATATCTCTCTTCACTTGGAATCCTTCAACTTTTTGTCAGTGAGGCAACATGGCTTCAGAGAAGGAAGATCAACAGTAACAAACTTATTAGAATTTTATGATGAGGTAAGCCAAATCTTACAGGAAAGAGAGGGCTGGGCAGATTGCATATTCCTAGACTTCCAGAAAGCGTTTGACACTGTTCCACATGGGAGACTTATTAAGAAGCTGCAATCAATGGCTAGAATAGGTGGAAATGTCTTGGAATGGATAAAAACTTACTTAGAAGGAAGGGAACAGAGGGTTAGAGTAAGACACTCAGTGTCTGAATGGAGAAGAGTTAGTAGTGGAGTCCCACAGGGTTCAGTTTTAGGGCCACTTTTGTTCCTTGTATATGTAAATGACCTACCAGAGTCTGTAAATTCATTCATGAATATGTTTGCAGATGATGCAAAGATTGTGAAGAAAGTAAAAAACGAGAACAATGGTAGAGAACTTCAGGAGGATCTAAATAATCTGCATGAGTGGTCAGAAAAGTGGCTAATGAAATTCAATACCTCAAAATGTAAGGTAATGAGAATGGGTACAAGTGCAAGAAGGCCCAAGCTTGACTACTCGGTGGCTGGAGTACAACTTCAAGAGACAGAAAATGAGAGAGATCTAGGAGTAAACATACTGGCAGATTTGTCTCCAGAAATACATATAAATGGCGTAGTAAGGGCAGCATATGCATTCTTATCAAATGTAAGGGTAGCCTTCAGGCACATGGACAAGGAAATGTTCAGAAATATTTATGTAACCTATGTGAGGCCAAAACTCGAATATGCAGGCCCCTTTTGGAATCCGCACTTGAAAAAGCACATAGCTAAGCTTGAAAAAGTTCAAAGACATGCCACGAAACTGGTGCCAGAAATACGCAATCTCGGTTATGATGAGAGGCTGAGGGAATTAGACTTGCCATCACTCGAAGCTAGAAGAGTAAGGGGGGATATGGTGACAGTCTTTAAATTCCTTCATGGTTATGATAGAGTGGATAGGGATCGATATTTCGATATGGCTGGCTCTAGAACTAGAGGTCATAGTTTGAAGCTTCGTAAGAAAACTTGTTTGCAGGATGTAAGGAAATACTTTTTCAGTGTAAGAGTAGTTGATAATTGGAATTGGCTAAGCGA
>JAXCGZ010002904.1:7500-10000 GCA_037179515.1 Halocaridina rubra | reverse complement strand
ATATATATATATATATATATATCTAATGTGTTCATTTTTTAAGAAGCTTTCCAGAAGTGTACCGGTATAGTTTATTGCTAATGAAATAGTAAATGCAAATAGTGTACATTTGAAAGAGATATTGCTAGAGTCCTTATGAAAATGACATTTTCTACTATATCCCACAGATATGAAAATAAGAAATGAAAAATGAGAGTTAAATATCATATTATCTCATCATCATGACTCTCATCACTCGCCTTTCTCATCATGTCACCTGTTTTCGTCATATGAGGATATGCTGAGATCTCATTTCCTTTTTTGCACAACTTCAGACATGAGCTGATTGAAAAGTCGAGATTATGATATTCAAGCCATGACCCCAAATACCAAAAAAAAAAAAAAATGACTAAGATTATCATATCCTTAGGAGAGAGAGAGAGAGAGAGAGATATATATATATATATATATATATATATATATATATATATATATATATATATATATATATATATATATATATATAATAGATAGATAGATAGATAGATAGATAGATAGATAGATAGATAGATAGATAGATAGATAGATAGATAGATAGATAGATAGATAGATAGAGAGAGAGAGAGAGAGAGAGAGAGAGAGAGAGAGAGAGAGAGAGAGAGAGAGGTTATATTTAACATTTTAGCAACTTTGATGTTTAATGGATACCTGTTAGTAAGTCTGCCAATTTTCACAAATGAGTTGCTTAATGCGAAATATATATCAAAGTTTTTATGTTTTGATCAAATTTGTGGTTTATTTCAACCCCCATTTCTTAATCAGGGAAGTCTCATCAAAAAATAATATATTTTTTAATTGTTCCATGAATATCTACCCACCAGGTATTGATCAAGGACTAATGACTTTGGATATTTGTAATTATTGAATGCATATTGGGAGAGTTATTGACAATGTTATTAACACTATTTTTATCAACTTCTTTCTTATCAAGAATTATTATTTAAAAATCAGTCAATTAAATCCCCTTTGGACGAAAATTTCAATGTTTGCAATCATGGATATTGTAGGGGTAAGACACAGACTATTACATTTTACAAATATGTCTTCCTTTAGATCTTTGCAGCATGCATGCTAGATTTACACTTTTTATTTAGAATGTAAATAATGTTTTTTTGTTCTAGAAAATTGATTTTAAAATGCATATAATGGTATATTCTTAGGTCAAAGGGGAGTAGATTTTCCAAATATAGTTGCTTATATCACAAAATTTTCACGTAATTTATATCCAAATAAGTCAACTAATTTGAGTTGGGGTTGATTCGGTATTATATACAGAATCCATCATATTGCCAGTCTTAATATAAATATTTCTTACTAATCAGTTAATTTTTTCACATACAGAGCGAATGGTATAGATCAAATTCTACATAGAAAATGGACAGCGATTATTTAATTTAAAGCATCTGCTTTCATCACAGAGGGCAATTTAAATGTAAATACATTAAATTCTGCAATATGGTGGCATGCTTTTAAACTCCGACAGAGAGCGAATGTAGGTCATATAAATGCAAATTCAGCAATATACTTCAAATTCATCATAACTTCAACTTTTATTATTTATATTGAAGCATATTTTCAGTGAGTCTGAAATGGGAAATTCATCTGAAATAGCTATAAATCCTAACACATGTATAGACATTTCAGCATCACATTGCTATTTTTTGCCATGAGCTTTTTCTTAGGATTTTATTTGCATTATCCTACTGTATTTCGTCATCAACTATCGCCCATCACGTTTTTTTTTTACCTTTTTATTATATTTTCATCACAAAAAGATATTATTGTCAAGATAGGATATAAAAATAAATGCTTTGCATCGCATTCAGTGACGCTTTATATCTATATATATATATATATATATATATATATATATATATATATATATATATATATATATATATATATATATATATATATATATATATATATATATATATATATATATATATATATATATATATATATATATATATATATATATATATATATATATATATATATATATATATATATATATATATATATATATATATATATATATATATATATATATATATATATATATATATATATATATATATATATATATATATATATATATATATATATATATGTATATTTATATATATATATATATATATATATATATATATATATATATATATATATATATATATATATATATATATATATATATATATATATATATATATATATATATATAGATACACACACACATATATATATATATATATATATATATATATATATATATATATATATATATATATATATATATATATATAAATATATATATATATATATATATATATATATATATATATATATATATATATATATATATATATATATATATATATATATATATATATATATATATATATATATATATATATATATATATATATATATATATATATATATATATATATATACATAT
>JAXCGZ010002903.1:17500-30681 GCA_037179515.1 Halocaridina rubra | reverse complement strand
CAGCGTAAACTTAGGATACCATATTGTTTGTTAGCTAGACACACATAAATGGATTTCATAAACGCATGGTAATACTAGGTTTACACTGTTTAAAGATCGGGCCTAGGATCCCGTACGGGATCCTAGCCATACACAGAACCGCGTCAGATGCGTTCATGAAATCCATTTGTGTGTGTCTAGCTAACTTAACAATATGGTATCCTAGGTTTACACTGCTTAAGAAATCGGGCCTAGGATCCCGTACGGGGTCCTAGCCATACACAGAACCGCGTCAGATGCGTTTATGAAATCCATTTGCGTGTCTAGCTAAACTAACAATATGGTATCCTAGGTTTACACTGTTTTAGAAATCGGGCCTAGGATCCCGTACGGGATCCTAGCCATACACAGAACCGCGTCAGATGCGTTCATGAAATCCATTTGTGTGTGTCTAGCTAACTAACAATACGGTATCCTAGGTTTACACTGTTTAAGAAATCGGGCCAAACTTTGCAAATGAACAGAGCTAGCTGAACTTATACCTGCGGCTGCAAGACTCGGCCGTTAAGGTAAAATTTTTTCAAGGGAACAGAAACCAGCCTCGCTTATCCCTGGTGTTGTGTAACTGACACGGATAAGGCAAAAATCTTAAAATCAAACAGACTAGCTTATCTTATCCATGGTTTAGAATACTGGGCTGATAAGGTAAATATTTTAAATCGAAAAGGCTGACTTGACTTGCCCGGGCGTTGGAAAAGTGAGCCGATAAGACAGAAACTTTAAACAGAACAGACTAGCCTTACTGACCCTAGCGTTGGAGAATTGCAGCCTAAAAGGTAAAACTTCTAAACTAAACAGATTCTAGTTTCACTTACCCCTGGCGTTGGAGAATTGGGGCCGAAGGGATAACGCGTCCACTCCAGCGAACTCTCGTTAGTTGTGTCCAGAAGAACAACTGGAAAAGAAGAAAAAATATATGAAATTAATAATAATTTATAAAAAAAAATGGCAATAAGGAACATCCTCGGAAGAAAAACTGGAAAAGAAGAGATAAACATAAAATTAATAATCATTATAATTTATAAAAAATGACAAGGAACAACCCCTGTGTCTAAGAGGAGAGGAAGACAAAACAGAAGGTGGAAGGATGGACTTTGTCTAGAGATAACAGAGAGAGGACCTTGTGATGAAAAATGCTTCAGCTATGATGTGAATACTAGAGACTAGTTAAAAAAAAAGCGACCCTATAAGAATGTGGGGCTAAAAGAAGAAGAATGATTTCGATAATATATCTATATGCAATGGCAGGAATAATATCAACTTTATTATCTATATGCAAAGATATTTCTCTGCATAGACAAGAGCAAGATTTCTCTAAGTAACAGGGGTGATGGCCTTGTCAAAGCACATATCATTCCACTTTTTATTTACCCAATGCTAACACATCCACATTTTTTCTCATAAACATGTAGAGAGAGAGAGAGAGAGAGAGAGAGAGAGAGAGAGAGAGAGAGAGAGAGAGAGAGAGAGAGAGAGAGAGAGAGAGAGAGAGAGAGGAAAATACTGTTTCACAGCTTAAGCTTTACAACTGAAGCCTACTTGAGCGAAACGACCCACTAAAAAAGAATACGAAAAGCTGTGCCCGAGGATAATTTAAGACACTTAACGATGGGTAATTAAATGATGGTCATTAATCTTTTATCTCTGTCGTTAAGTGTGGTATCTTGAAAACGCGTCAATGTGGTTCGTACTACTTTTCTTCGCCAGAACTAATAAGTAAAATATATATATATATATATATATATATATATATATATATATATATATATATATATATATATATATATGTATGTATAGTAAGGAAGCCCATCAGTGAAACAAAACTTATAAAACAATGCTATATTTCGGATCCTAACTGGATCCCTTCTCAAGCACAACTGGTTGTGCTTGAGAAGGGATCCAGTTAGAATCCGAAATATAGCATTGTTTTATAAGTTTTGTTTCACTGATGGGCTTCCTTACTATTTAGTGCTGTATGCTAACAGTTTGTACTTTTATATATATATATATATATATATATATATATATATATATATATATATATATATATATATATATATATATATATAAGTTTATACGAGAAGCACGTGAATATGGTAAACATGGATGGTTTATTGGTTACGGAGGAAAGAGAGAAATGTAGAGATCCAATGCGTTTAAACTACAAGTATAGCCTATTAATCTAAGAATCTATAAAGCTTTCATTTTCCTCCATGGCCAGTACACCATCTCTCTCTCTCTCTCTCTCTCTCTCCTCTCTCTCTCTCTCTCTCTTCTCTCTCTCTCTCTCTCTCTCTCTATGTGTGTGTGTGTGTGTGTGTGTGTGTGTGTGTGTGTGTGTGTGTGTGTGTGTGTGTGTGTGTGTGTGTGTGTGTGTGTGTGTGTGTGTGTGTGTGTGTGTGTGTGTGTGTAATAATAATAATAATAATATCAAAGATAAGAAGAAGAAGAAGAAGAAGAAGAAGAAGAAGAAGAAGAAGAAGAAGAAGAAGAAGAAGAAGAAGAAGAAGAAGAAGAAGCGGTTAGGGCATGCGAATTCTTCTCCATCGAAATAAAAAAAATCTTTTCGAGTAATAAAAAAACACAAAGTACTTGAAAATGGGAATAAAAAATTATTAAAAACAAAAAAAAGGAAATACATAAATGTGATAAGAGTAAGAAGAAACATAAAGATGAATAGCAGAGAAACGAGAGCTAGAAAAACAAAGAAATATGTAAGAAGAGGGAGGCAAGGCGCAAAAATAAGTGCGGCAGGGATGCTGGCGAGAAGAGAGAGAGAGAGAGAGAGAGAGAGAGAGAGAGAGAGAGAGAGAGAGAAGAGAGAGAGAGAGAGAGAGAGAGAGAGATGGTGGGAGTTCGGAGCCTTATCTTCCAAAGAAGCTTCTTTACTGCAGATTGTGTTAGACAAATTGCCTTGGTTATGCTTCAATGCGGAGATAGGAGACGGGGAAGACAGTACAAAAACAACAACAGCAAGTTGGTAAGGAAAGAAAATAGTAGATGCAGGTCAGAGACAAAGAAGAAATTAATATCATATGAAAAGGTACCGGTAGCGCAGTGCAGAACTCTGAAGTTGACAAACCCACGTTTGAGCCCACAGCGGGGCGGTAGGCAGGACATCCAGCTTTAATTTCCTAGCTCCAACCTGTTTGCATCCGGTCCCGTTCAAATGGGTTTAATAGTGAAACAAAACAGTAAACAAACAAAAAAGTTAAGGTGAGTCATAGACAGTGAAGAAACTGATACATGATACGATGGGGTAAAAACCATACATCTATGTATATTGATGGACTGTTAGTGTGCAGTAGGTTCGAATCTAGGTATATTTGTGAGATGGGTCGGAAAGAAGAAATTTGTTAGAAGGAAATTAGGTGTAGAAAGCGTGATATGAGTGGATACACCTAAGCACTCCCTATGGACTTTGATGGACTATCAGTGTGTTGTTGGATCGAATGTAAGCTTTCCGATTCTGAGAAATAGAAAAAAATATTATATGCGATAATAAGACCATAAACCAAATTCTCCTTATGTATTTTGAGGGTTTGTCAGTGTTGTTGGTTCGAATTTCGGCTTATTGTGGAGGTGAGTTAGAGAGAAAGTAGAAATTTTATATGAGAAATTAATTAAATAAAGGATACCATCATCATAGGTGAGTCAGGGACTCCCTATGTATATTGATGAAACGTCAGTGTGACGTAAATTCGATTTAGAAAATAAGAGTAAACGTTAGAAACTCAATAAATCAAAATTAATGTAAAAATTACACATACCGGCAACTTATTCGAGCTAGATGTGATGGATCCTTAAATTTACAGGAAAAAGTAGTAGTAGTAGTAGTAGTAGTAGTAGTAGTGAAACTGAAGTCAAGTGCATTCTCGAAAGGTGGCAAACTTTGTTTTACAGTTAAAGAATCCTGAAAAATATAGCAATGAAAATCAGATTCTCCCTTTAGTTTTGTTTATAAACAATAGCAGTAGTGGCAAGAGAGGTAGTAGTGGTAGTCTTAGTAGTATTAGAAGCTCTAACTGAAAATAGCGGGAGCTCGAGTGTTTAGTATATTTCAAAATCAGACAACATTGAAAAATCAAGCTAAAGAGTGGAGTAGTAGCAGTAGTAGTATTTGCATAATCTTTAGCATGTCTGCATTCCCTTGACAGCTGAAGAGACATACTCATGTGATTTAAACACTGATGTTTTTAGAATTTGTTTGGGAAGTTCTTGATCATCAGAGTCTTGTTATGGCATCTAATGCAATTTTGATGGCTGGAATTCTCTCTCTCTCTCTCTCTCTTTGAGGTTATCCCAACCCAAATGGAAAGAAGACCATTACATGATATTCTCTCTCTCTCTCTCTCTCTCTCTCTCTCTCTCTCTCTCTCTCTCTCTCTCTCTCTCTCTCTCTCTCTCTCTCTCTCTTTGAGTTTATCCCAACGCAAATGGGAGGAAGACTTATCACAAGATCTCTCTCTCTCTCTCTCTCTCTCTCTCTCTCTCTGAGGTTATCCCAACCCAAATGGAAAGAAGACTATTACACGATATTCTCTCTCTCTCTCTCTCTCTCTCTCTCTCTCTCTCTCTCTCTCTCTCTCTCTCTCTCTCTCTCTCTCTCTCTCTCTCTCTCTCTCTCTTTGAGTTTATCCCAACGCAAATGGGAGGAAGACCTATCGCAAGATTCTCTCTCTCTCTCTCTCTCTGTCTCTCTCTCTCTCTCTCTCTCTAAGTGTATTCCAACATTCCTGGAATATTAATTAAAATACGTAGGAGTAATAATCAAATTCCTACATTAAAGCGACATACATAAAGCGTTTCTAGAATAATCCTAGACATCATCCCCAACCCATTCCTATCCTCCACCTCCCCAGCACCGTTCGTCAGTACATAAGCGCCCTCTGCCTCCCATATTTCATTCTTCTTTGCCATGCAGCTTTCCTCTTTCTTTTTTTGGAGATGAGTGGGTTCTATCCACCTAGGATCTGAGACTCCTTTGCCTCCCATATTCATTTCTCTTTTAATCTCCGTGTTCACCTGCGTATCTTAAAAGTCGACTGAATGGGGCGAAGCAAGGGGACTGGGAATCCTCCCTTACCCTCTACAAAGCGCAAATGTTTTGCTTTGGCTTAGTCATTATCTTTGTAAAGAGGATCATGATCCCTATATACAGGTGTAGAGAGAGAGAGATAGAGAGAGAGAGAGAGAGAGAGAGAGAGAGAGAGAGAGAGAGAGAGAGAGAGAGAGAGAGAGAGAGAGAGAGAGAGAGAGAGAGAGAGAGAGAGAGAGAGAGAGAGAGAATATATATTGATAGATAGATAGAATAAGGACCACCAGACAACATGCAAACATTCTCTCCCCTTCCAATAATGACCAGGAACCTACGTGCATGCTGTAACACAGACCCCCCTCCCCCTTCAGTACTTGCTATGACGCACACGGAATGTAATTACAGCTCATTGCACGGAGCAATTATGCCTGTAAATAGTCCAATTACAAAATGGAACAATTAAGCACAAGAAAATTCCCGTCAAAATCTCATTCATACAAACCACAAAGCCAACATGATAGATTATTCAATTCTCTTCTTTTATTCAATTTCATTCTATTTATTCATTTATTTATTTATCTTCTTTTGAAGACCAGAAGCTCATTATAATAAATTATTACTCGCTAACAACCTCCTCAATCACTGTAAATGGCTAAATGTAAAAATATAATTTACATGCAAGACCCATTTTTTTTTTACTAGACTTCATTTTCTTCACATCTAAACTACCAATTCGGTAATTACAGATTTTTTTTTATTTTTTTTAATGCTCTCTAAGTACACGTTTAATCACTGTAAATGGCAAGATGGAAAAGTACATGAATGGCTCCTATATCTACAGTAAATTACAGTATGTTCTTTGACAAGCAAGGCATTCATTACTGTCACTAGCTTTACTTCACTAACGTATGCAGTTATTTTAGTCAAGTATTTCATGAACATCTCTCGTCAGCGAACGACTGAAAACAACAGGCAAAAAAGTATGCTCTAGTATACCTTCATATCTTCAGTGCATACCGGACGTGTGCAATGGTTATAATACAAATCATAAGAAGGTGGCCAAGTCAATGCACACACATGCAACGGAAAGCCATTCACCTCATCTTACACATCTAGGCTCCTTAAGGATAAAGGGTAACCCTAATTCACCCCACCCACCTTGCCTGATAACCCACAGCGAAAGAGGGCTAAGATTTTCTGCCCGGGCTCGACAGTCGTAATTGGATTACCCCAACGGCTTCACTTTGTCCTATCCATCCAAGTTTCTGACACTGAACTGGAGAGGAAATGTCCCTCTGTCCAGGATCACCTATTCACAATGTAAGTATCTATCCCTCTATCTTTACAATCTCGCTGCCCTAGCTCACTAGCTGATGATTTTCAGCTTGAGGCAAAGTAAAATAGATAACATTTTTACGTCGGTGCTTACGTCAGAGAGATCACTGAGCCGGTAAAATAAGCCTTCTTTCCGGGAGTCAATACCTTTAGGAATTAGATATAAATACAAAATTGACCTCTGGAATATAACAATACTAAAATGGAATCGGTTTTTACGTCACGAACTCCCTTTTCTATTAAGGGTTAGGACGGTTGCCTTCTTACGAAGGACTTGTTTTGGCAGATGTAATTGTTACCCTGAGTGTATGCCCTTACTAACCTCAGTCCGCGACGGGGCGCGAAACCTCGATCTGCTGCCTCAAAGTCGAGGACGCTACCAGTTTGCCACGGAGACTACGTACTTGGTTCATATATGTAGCGTACATGTGTGCGTGCACCGTTGTACGTGTCACAATTAGTCTTTATAAAAGGGGGCGGACACACAACTTGGAGGTGGGGGGACTGGTAATGGATGCCTATCTTAACGTCACACAACGGGCTCGAAACCGCGCCAGTCGCCTCCCAATACGCGCGCCCTACTACTGACCCACCGTGGCCCAATGTAGCGTTCATATGTATTCTAATTCGATATGTTGTGAGAATAATGATAATGTAGTTATACATATATATGAATCCTAAATCATACGTGGATAAGCGAGCATACATAGTAAGGTACTTGTGTAAGAATATGAATACTACATTGTACATACGAATTGTGCTTGTTAATACGTTATGTGAGAATACAAAAGCTAAAATCTGTATTTTTTTTCTATGTCGACAGTATACTAAGCAAACGACAAAAGAGAAATATACTTCAATACATATGAAGTCTTCTACTCGAAACTAAACATTCATATCAAAGAAAATAAAAATGTGCTAAACGCTTCACCTGCAGAGAATCGAATTCAACAGAATGCAAAGGTAATAATAATAATAATAATAATAATAATAATAATAATAATAATAATAATAATAATAATAATAACAACAACAACAACAATAATAATAATAATAATAATAATAATAATAATAATAATAATAATAATAATGATAATTATAATAATTACAATCATAATAATAACAACAACAACAAAAATAATAATAATAATAATAATAATAATAATAATAATAATATAACAAACTAAGGTGATACATAATAAAAAACAAATACAAAATATTATGAAAATAAAGATAAAGAAATAAAAAAGCGACATATAGTGATGAAGATGATGATGATGATGATAACTTTCCGGAACATGAGCAGCAAGATAAGCGCTGAATGTGTAAAAAGGTAAAATATATAATAAATAAAGGGCAAAAGGGAGAGGGTGAGGGAGGGAGGAAGGGAGGGAGGATAGGAGGGAGGGATGGAGGGACCAGGGAGAGGGTCTCATTTCACGCTCCGTCTGCCAGCATGCATCATGACGACACTACGTTAGCTGAAGAAGAGGATTAAGAAGAGCAAGAGGGGGTGGAAGAGTAAGAGGTGAAGGAAGAGAAGAGAGAGTATGAGGGGGAAGAGGAGGATAAGAGGAATTAGGAAGAGAAAGAGGAATGAGGAAGTGGAATAGCTTTAGGTGAGGGAAAAGTAGAGAGAGTAAGAGGAGGTCTATTAGTATAAGATGGACAAAGAGGAATAATTTTATTAAGAGGAGCAGTTGGAATAACAGGTGGAATAGTAAAAGGAAGTGGAATAGAAAGAGGTGAAGGAAGAGGATAAAGAATGAGAGGTTTAAGCGGAATAAGAGGCTGTAGATGTGAAATAAGAGAAGAGCGATAAAGAGGAGTAAGAGGAAGGAGGAACACAAGGAGACAAAGAAAGTTGAGAAAGAATGATTGATTCGGTTTTACGTCACGAACTCCCTTTTCTACTAAGGGCTAGGACGGTTGCCTTCTTACGAAGGACTTGTTTTGGCAGATGTAATCGTTACCCTGAGTGTATGCCCTTACTAACCTCAGTCCGTGACGGGGCGCGAACCCTCGACCTGCCGCTTCAGAGTCGCAGACGCTAATAATAATAATAATAATAATAATAATAATAATAATTTCAGCCATTTTAACAAGTACTAAATGAAAATCAATATAAAGATTATATATATATATATATATATATATATATATATATATATATATATATATATATATATATATATATAGTCTTCATGACGCGAAGACACCAATAAAAAGATTAATCCACTCTTTGAAAGGTATAAAGAAAATTATGCTCAGAAACTTCAATCTCCATCGGGCTTCATCATGAGAATAGACTATGAAAGGGAATATGAAATAACGGTACACCTTAACGCTTAAGAGTGCGATTACTCATCTTCAGGGCACTTGAACCTAATGAAGTAATAATCAGTGTATGAGAGACCAGTAAATACATAGACTTTATCAGCAAATGTACATGTTTACGACCAGGAAGGTACATAGATACACGTAGGATGGCATATACCCTGAACCAGAGGTTCTCAACCTAAGGGGTTTACACTCCTAGAGGCACAGGGTAATTTCCAAGGGCTACCACCAAAAAAAATATAAAACTTAGAAATTTACACGATATTTAGATATCTTTAAATAAATTTTTATAAATATTCTTTGTTCAATTAAGTACAAAACTTAAAACCTATGTTTTTTTTTCTATTTTTAATTAAATTCTTTTTTGGAGAGTGGAAGGGATATATGGGAGAAGGGGAACAAGGACCAACTATTTGAAAGGGTTTTTTGGTGAAAAGGTTAAGGACCTACAGCCCTAAGACTTATTTATTTTATGGCGCAAAACCGCCTTACAGAACTACAACAAAAATAAAAATAAAAAATAAAAAAAATAAAAAATTTCATCTCAAAAACAACAACAATAAAAAATAACAAATAAAAATATGACCCAACAAACACAACAAAGACAATACAAAGAGGTAAAAATATGAATAAAAACAACAGTAATATAAAATATAAAGATATATAAAAATTTTCTACCACTGCCCTTTGGAGGGCTTGACGTAAATTAAAAAAAAACTGTAAAAATAAAAATTAAGAAAAAAAAAGTTGACCTTCATCGCCCCACGAGACATAAAATGGTTGAGAATATCATAAATTCCAGTTTTCCTGTCTACTCCACCTACATTTATATCCTTCTAATGTATCCACAGAGAATAATGATATTAGTAATAATTGCTTTATTGAATAAAACGAAATTTAGTCTTTCTTTCGAGTACGCGTGTTCGCATAGCCGTACGTAAAACTGCATGTATAAGCAATAGGGTTAGAGAGAGAGAGAGAGAGAGAGAGAGAGAGAGAGAGAGAGAGAGAGAGAGAGAGAGAGAGAGAGAGAGAGAGAGAGAGAGAGAGAGAGAGAGCTCTTCATACACTATTCATAATCCTCGTTATACGGTTCAGTATTAGTCAGCATTATAAGGGTGGAGACTGTTTGGGTGGGGACTTAGGGGTGGATGCCCTTCCTAGCGCCCAACGGTTGGTTCGGTCGCGGCTCTGTCAACTCCCGAGTCAAATATGCTAAATACTAGGCTACCGTGATCCTCCGACTCTCTTCTTTTTAACCGTATGTTATGAACGAAAAGGTGTATTTGAGTAAAACTAAAACGACGTGTAGGCCTTTTCCGCAAATATATAGTCCTGTATACATATGTATACACGAAAAAGTGTAATTGTGTAAATACTGAACATACAGGCTCTTGAATATATGTATTTGTGTAAATACTGAACATACAGGCTCTTGAATATACATGAATTTTATTATGAGTGTGACATCGGGACAGCCAAGAAAACTGCCCTCATCAATAAAAGCCGGGGACGAAGAAAATATTAAAACGAAGGAAAAGAAAAAGGTTGAGGACAAGGCCGAGATGAGGTTTACATGATAGTACGTGAAAAGATATATGTATTTTGTAGTAAATATAAAATAAGCATAGGCGTCCTTCCATATACGTATCCGCATATTTATACATATAAACGAAATGGTGTTTTCGAGTAAAAAAAAAAAAAAAATCTAGCACGGGTTCTCTTTCAAATAGAAGTGTTCACTTAATAGTGCGTACAAACGAAAAGGTATGTTCGTGTAAAAAATAAAAAGACACATTGGCAATGATATGAGTACACGTGTTCGCGTAACCTTACGTGTAAAATGAAAAGGTATTCGTGTATGTAATTTCTTCGTGAAGTTGCCAGCATTACTCCCTGAGATTTTATTTTTACAACACAGTGAAAGAAAATGCATTTCTAAAGCCATTTTCACACCAATGTGGCATGTCGCACGTCGCATGCCACGTGGTACGCCAGTTGAAAATGAACATCCGGAAATATATGAAACCTTTCACACAGAAGTGACATGACTCGTCCCATCTGCCACGTGCAACTTGAGTGCCACGCAGAGTGACAAGCAAGTCGCACGCGGCACATGGGACGTATCACGCCACTTCTGTGTGAAAGGTTTCATATATTTCCGGATATTCGTTTTCAACTGGCGTGTAAGTGGCATGTTACGTGAGACTTGCCACTTTGGTGTGAAAGTGGCTTAAGACTAACCGATTTTGCTACATATATTCGTAAAACCTTTTGATAACGATGAGAGAAAAAAAATGTGCTGATAAGACCTTTACAATATTGCCATATGGTACTCCAAAGACCTTTCAAACGCAAGGAGAAAGAGAGAGAGAGAAAAAAATGCCTTCCAGACCTTTAAGATGTGGCCAATTGGTGTTTGCCACAGAGAGAAACCTTTAGTAAAAGCCAAACAGAATCTTTTACGAAGGAATGTGCGACGAGGAAGGGGAGAGCATATTAATTATTTATTTCAGAAAAACTGGGACTCAAATACCAATACATTTCAAGGTCACTCAGGAATCGATAAAGGAGACACACCTTAAAAAAAATAAATAATACATATAGATAATCAATCATAAATGCAACAGGTGAAGCTTACGTAATGCGTAGTAATACATGGAAAAATTGCAAAGGCAATATGTTTTTCGTGATATATGACATGTAAGGGACATAAAAGTGACATTTATAGTAAAATATGATCGAAGATTTGCAAGCTATAATAAGTACTATATATTTTATTACATATGAAAGCAAGGGATATGACCTAAGGTAAAGATATATATATATATATATATATATATATATATATATATATATATATATATATATATATATATATATATATATATATGTGTGTGTGTGTGTGTGTGTGTGTGTGTGTGTGTGTGTGTGTGTGTGTGTGTGTGTGTGTGTGTATACACACACACACACACACACACACACACACACACACACATATATATATATATATATATATATATATATATATATATATATATATATAGATAGATAGATAGATAGAGATAGATATATAGATAGATTGATATATATATATATATATATATATATATATATATATATATATATATATATATATATAGATAGATAGACAGATAAATAGAGAGAGAGAGAGAGAGAGAGAGAGAGAGAGAGAGAGAGAGAGAGAGAGAGAGAGAGAGAGAGAGAAGAGAGAGAATAAAATCATAAAACCGCACCTTCGACTAGACTCAATAGAGAGACATGAATCGGAGTATATAGCCTAGTGGAGAGCAGGTGCAAAACTAGGCTAGGATTATTTATAAAGCTATAAACAATAAATAATTAAAAATAAAACTAAACTTCAGAATATTTGGCCAAAGATGAGAACTAGAAATCATTAGTGAACAAAGAACAGCTGCATCGCCAGTTATTTATATTTGAATAAAAAAAAAAACACACACACACAAACATCAGAGATTTATGCATATTCAATGACCGTAAATTACAGGCGATGACACTGTGGAAAGCAGATGCAAAGGCTGTAAAGAAAAAAAGTGACTCATCATTTCCCTAAATTAATCGAATAACGCAGGAAAACTCGAGAAAGAATTAGCCATACGCGTGTGGGAAGCGAAGAGACAAAATGACCCAGCAGGTATAGTATTCACATAAAATTAATATTGAAAACTCACTCAACTAAGAGAGCGAATTAGGCAGACACATTGGCAGTAAATTCTGGTGAAGGAAATAGTGTGGAGAGCCGATGCAAAGCCTGGCCAGACAAGTTTGTGGTTTGACATCAAAGCAGCTGCTAAATCCAGTGGCCAACCCAGGATCAACACGAACTTTCAGATATGTTACAACAACTACACACACGGGCGTGCAAGCGCGCAAAGTCAATAACGGAGTGTGTATGAAATAAAAGTTAAATATCGATGGGATATTGGAAATACATATATTTAGACCAGGAACTATGAGCTTTTATATAATTGTTTATGGGCTCGCTCTCTCTCTCTCTCTCTCTCTTATATATATATATATATATATATATATATATATATATATATATATATATATATATATATATATATATATATATATATGTGTGTGTGTGTGTGTGTGTGTGTGTGTGTGTGTGTGTGTGTGTGTGTGTGTGTGTGATTACCTAATTGTGTTTACGGGAAAGAGCCCAAAGCTCGTATCTTCCCGTCTCCTCATCGGTTCCATTTTAGACTTAGTCATACTTATCATACCTGTCCTTAAAACTATGGATTGAGATAGCATTAACTACTTCCTCGCTTAGCCAATTCCAATTATCAACTACTCTTACACTGAAAAAGTATTTCCTTACATCCTGCGAAGAAGTTTTCTTACGAAGCTTCAAACTATGACCTCTAGTTCTAGAGCC